>ML780291.1:851977-870735 GCA_009831015.1 Picea engelmannii | reverse complement strand
TGTTATCTCTGCAATACTTCGTCAATTCATTTATTTTTATTACCTCTGGCAATTTTTTTCTTCTAGAAGTCTTGCTTGTTGTTCTTGGCATTTCCATTCATAATTAGTTACGGCGATATTTTATTCCTTTCTAAGTGGCTGCAGTATTAGTTGGGACTAGGTACTCTTCCACCGCTGGACGCGGTTAATTTCATTTTACCCTTGGGCTGTGTCTCTGTCAAGATGTGCGCCATTTTACACTTGGAAGAACTTAAGTTCTGTCTTGTATTTCGAATGATATTTGGGACTGGGTAATGTTCTTGCCTTCTGGTTTACATGCTGGAGTTATTGGGATTCTGTCATTCGGACCAAAGTCTGTCTTGAGGCTGCTCGACAGTCGTGGCATTCTTGGGTTCTGTGGGAAGGGACGTTTTTTTTTACAATTGGGTTTTCCATTCTCGGCATTGTGCCTCAATCGCTGGAGGATACCCCGTTCTCCAACCTCCACTCCTGCCTGATGTTGGCCCTTCACTGCGTATGGAATGGAACCCTCGGCGTGTGGTGTTGTCAACCCCGACAAATGAGCAAAAGTTACCCCCTTCCTTTATGCCCTTATTCTCTGCGTTTCAAAAATTATATTGGTTCCAAAATTACCTTAATCTGCGATCCCGAATTACCTATTCTCTGCGTTTCAGAATTACCTTCAATCTGCGTTTCAAAAATTACATTGGTTCCAGAATTACCTTGAATTTGCGTTGAGAAATACTTTGTCTTCTTAAATTTTGCTGTGGTTTATAACTGTAATGTCTTCTTGTATCCCACTTAAGCGTTACCCTATTTAACAATTGAATATTACAGTATGCGTGTCATTCCACATTGATGTTACTAGGCCAATCATAAAAATGATTGGCATTCATCCTTATAGGCCATCCTTAGACGCTATTGCCTTAAACCCTTGTCATGTGTAAACCTTGTTTTCCCTTGCGGTCATTGATTATGATATTGCCTCATTATTTAGTTACCATGACGTTAGTCTGTTGTAGTTACATAGCGCAAGGTTTGACCTCTCTTTTAATAACAGAATGCAATATTTACAATATATAAGTATGGTGAAAGGGTTCTTAAAAACATGGTAGCAGCAGGGTTATTAAAGTGTTTAAAGTGATTTTAATATTGTTCTGTTTTTATATTTTTCTTTATTATATTATTGAAAAGATGTCCTTTGAATTGTGGTCCTTTTAATATGGTTATCCTTATCCTTACATTATATAAGTAATGCTAAAAAGTTCTTAATTCTTAAAAACATGATCGTAGCATGGTCATTGAGGTAATTGATGAGAATTTAATATTTGTCCTGTATTTAATATTTTTACTTTATTTATTATCTTGAAGGGAAGTCCTTCTAAATTGGCGTCCTTTAAATATGGTCATCCTTACCTATTGCCCCTTAAATTGTGTGAGGGTATTGTAAATTTTCCATATGAAGATACTTGTTATTGATGCCTTTAGTTATGATGTAATTATCAAGGTGATGCTATTTTTATTATTGACATTAGGGACTAATCAAATAATTATGATGCTACTTGCACTTTGAATGTGGATAATTTAGATGAGATAATTAACTATCTTTATAAAGGGCATCTTGGTAGGCATCAGGAAGGGTAGCGCAAACCTCATGCAGAGTGAGATTCTCGCAGGATGAGGACAAGGAATCAGAATTAATGTTACACTTATAACCGATGTTGGCCCCTTTTTCTTTGCATCCGCTACATGTGTAGGCCGGAAGGCCCTCAAACAGTAAGAGCTCATGCTCATGTCGGGTAGCGTTAAACAATACCACCCGACCTCCCTCTTCCTGTTCTTCAACATTTCCGGCTGTTGGATTTGGATTCGACTCCGCCATGAAGGAGGCACAGACCCAATTAAAGACAGACCTAATTTCTCTCTCACAAAATGAGAAGGCAGATGATATTGGGATCGCTCGGCCAGAAGTAGCCCTGCATTGTCTTATTTACATGAGTTGGGAGGAACTGTAGATTTGAACATTAGTTGGGAGGAACAGTAGATTTGAACGCTCGTGATACCGCTAATAAACAAATAACTTAGACTTGGTCGTCTTTTTAAGAGCGTTAACGAATAACAAAGTATACTTAGAAGTTAGACTTGGTCGTGTTTTTAAGAGCGTTGACGCGTCAAAATGATATCCACAAGATTTAATATATAATCATATTAAAACTAAATCCTAACCTTTCAAGATTTAACATATAACCCTATCAAAACTAAACTTTACCCTGCATTGATAGATTGCGCTCTTACTTATAAATATTTAACGTTAATCCTTACCTTAATGTTTTTATTTCAACTACTCAGAAAATGAGATGTTGAGAACAATGTTTCACACAAAGTTTAAATGGGATAGCACATTCTCTCTAGGTATGGGAGAGTTCAAGCCTTGTATTTTTCGGGTTGCAGTTTAGCACTTATTAGTTCAAATCTTGTGTCTTGAGGGTAATTGTTTAGCACCCTTATCATCTATTAAGATGGGAAGTATTAATGAGTTTTTAAATGAGATGTTAATGTTTTCATTTTATATGTGAATGGTCTAATTGATCTCTTACTCTTGTTTTTTTCTTATGAGTTTGTGAGTTCACGGGTTCAAACTATAAAAGCAAAGTATGTTAAGTAGTTAAATGATTGCTAATAAAAGATTCCTTATCCTAGAAACAAACTAGTTTTATATACTAATTTATTATCTTACTTCCTTGTAACCTTCACAAATTCAATTATGTTATATATATATATATATGAATGGATGATTCAGCTTTTTTACAAAGCATGTTCTTTTCAAAATTTTAATTAATTAATTAATAAATATTAGAAATTTTATTGTTAATTATTTTATTTATTTATTTAATAATAATAATAATAATAATAATAATAATTATAAATGAATGAATAATATTTATTTTATTTTAAAAAAAAGTTAATGGTATTAAAACTATGTGTAAATTATTTTTTTAATTATTAATAATTAAAATATTAAATTAATAAAATAGATAATATGAATTTAATATATAATTAAATTTTCATTTTTTATTTTTTTTTTCAATTTAATATTTTATAATTTATTTTCTTAATCCATTATATTAAGTTAATAAATAAAAATGAAATGAGAAACTAATACTAAATATTTTATGATACCTTAAATATGTTTATCAATATATTTATGTTTAGTCTTGTTTTTCATCCTACTATATTATAAAAAAATTATATATTATAAAAAAGATGTCATTTTCAAGAGAAGTTATTAATAAATATTTTTGAAATTAAATTAAAGTTTGAAATAATTCAAGATATTGTTCCATGGTTTTAATTTTATTGATTTGTATTTCTATAGCATTTATAATTTTGTCTAAGTTTTTTCTTGCTTTTTAAGATATGGATATTTAGAACTTTGGAATTCCCATCACTATTAAGCTAAGAAAAAATGTGGTGTTTATGAATTCTTTTGGGATATGAATGCTTAGAAGTTTTGAATTCTCATATCTATCACCAAAAGGAGCTCATAACCAACCCATTAACAAGGTTGGGCCTCAACTAAAACCAATCCTTCAAACGTTTAGCTCTTGAGAAGACTTTCTACCCTAATTAAGATTAAGCCTTAAGGTCATTGCAATTTTGCAAAAGACATGTCATGGGCATACACCAATGGACAGGTTTGTGTGATAACCAACACCATCATGATATACATATCCAATACGCAAAGCCAAGGTTGGATTGAATAAGACAAACATCATGATGATGTACATATCCTATATGAAAAGCAAAGGTGGGATTGAGTAAGACCAAAAAAAAATGTGAGAAGAAAGTGTGGAATGGAGTTAAGGAGGGAAACGATGTTTGGAATTCCAAATTAAATCAAAATGAAAATGGGAGAAGCATTACCTCAACAAATGTTGTCAATGAAATTTGGATTTCCATACCATGCAAGTGAAATCCCCTTACTCCATATTGAAAGAATAGTCATCCATGATCAATGATGCAATGGTTGCTACAAAGCTCCAACTCATGCTTAGAGATCTAAAGAAAGTGACTAATTCTTATCTCAAAATTAGAGTCACGGAGGAATGGTTAGATACCTCTCAGAAACATAGTTTAGACCTGTTACCCCCCAAATGACTAGGGGTAACTAGAGGAGATAATGTCTCGTGGAACACAATGGAGAACTTGATCCCCAACCATGATGATGATCAACATGTCCACAGATGGTAGCCTAACAAGCCCCCTCATTCAACTTTACAATTGTAGGTCAACCAAAGCTCATCGCATTCAAGCAACCATGATTATGGGAGATGGTAAGACATCGTCACCATGAGGTATGCTAGTCCTTCCTTTATGCAAAGTATTGTGCTTACTTTTTCGAAACCTTGATGAGGCTATTTAGTTGAAGATGGATAATAGGTTACTGGTTTGGGAAATTTTTTCAGTTGTCTTGTTTCACCTTCGTGGTCAACTATTTTTCCTGATCCAGGTGGATATTGATGACCACCGACCTATTCCAACTCACTCCTCTTGACATTTTTTAGTTCAGCACGTTCTTCTGTAATTCCTTGTAATTGTGGGATCTACACTTTTGTGACTATTTGAATCCATACACAGGTTCCACGTTGATATTGGTGGCCACCCACCTAATCCAACTGGATTATTTTGGAATTTTCCATGTTAGTACATCTTTATGTACTTGCAGGGTTGTTTTGGGGCCCTGAACAATCTTTTTTTGGTTTTCCACACTCAAATTATAGACAGAGTCAAAGTTTGACGACATAGTGTGTAGTTCTCGAAAAGACATTTCCAACGGCTATCACGCACCTAAAATGGAGGTCCTTTGCAAAATTTACGACCCCGGGAAGTTGAGGTACCAACATACCCATAGAGGCCCACATAAGTTTTGGTGTTTCATCTCCTAGGGTTAGGTTTTTTGATTTCTAGGGTTTTTGAATTCATGAGTAATGTTAAAAAGTCCTTTGGAGCCTCATTGTAATCATTCTTCTCAAACAGATGCACATAGCAGCCACATCTTTTCTTAGAGATAACTAGCACAATTCGAGCAAGTTGTTTTTGGTTCTGTAGTTTTACAGTTTCAACCTATTTTATTTATTCAATAGAAGTTATTGTTCACTGGATATATGTTGTTGTTTTCCGTATATACATTATATTGTATTCTGTATTTTATTCATTTCGTTCCACTCATAAATCCATATCAATGGTATCAGAGTGGTATGTTCTTGATTTATTTTTCTTCGTGCATATCCTCGACAAGATCTAAGTACAAGGAGTTGGGACTTGAACCAGTCAAGACTTTGCAAGATTGGTCGTGTCAAGCCCGACAAAAACCCATGGGGGACAAGAAGAAATATTATGGAGCAAGAGATCCTTTTAAAATGTTTCTTGAGGAAGCCCTTGCACGACAAAGGAACGAAATGATGGAAAATTGTGCACTGATCCTTTGGCGGCTACCCATAAGAGATGCATCTTCATCAAGCGGCTATGCAACCCCCTTCAAGGTATAAGTGAATTTTGATATTCCATTATTTGAAGGATTGATAAATGCGGATGTTGTAGATAAATGGTTGAATTTGCTCGAAGTGTATTTTTTCGGTCCACAATTTTTGCAATAGGGACAATTTTACTTTTTCACTCCTCAAGGTCGTCCCCCATGTTAAGAACTAGTGGGATACTTACTTTGAGGAAAGGGCCATAGAGGAATCTATAATATTTTTGGTCTCCCCCACATGGGATTCCCTCAAGGATTCCATTAAATAATGGTACCACCTTGCTAGAAGCTATGAGGACCAATATACAAGATGGACCACGCTGCATGAGGAAAGGGACCATAAAATACCATATTTCACCAATATTTTCCATACCTTGCGCACCAAATTGGGTATCAGAGACTCTGAATCACATATGGTGCTCAAATATGGTGGATGTATGCATAGATACATTCAAACAGAAGTGGATTTTTTGAACATCACATCATTAGGTGCAACCTATAGATATGTTGTCAAGATAAAAAAAAAAATTAAGCAGAAGAGGTGAGAGTTTGGATCTTCAAACTCCTAATAGCTGAAGTAGGGAAAACGTGACCCCAACCCACAAAACAAAATACATAGAAAATATGGACTCTCAGGACAACCAATCCAAGGTTCAACACAATAAGGGTAATGAGAAGTTGAAGAAGGACACAGGAAAGTGGTGTGAATACCATAAAATCCCTTGGAAAACACTGAGTAATATCGCTACAAGCAGTCAATGATGGTCGGGATGAAATCTTCTGAGTTAGAGGAATATTTGGAATCTAAATAAAATCCAAAAGGAGGGAAGCATATTATCAATACCGAACCCAAATCCACTATCACTACCACCAAATTCCATCCAAGCGAACCAAATGAAGGGGAACACCTATTTCATTCATAGATGTGGGTAAAGGGGCCTCCACTTCATTTCGTGGTCTATAGAGGAATTCAAAAAAACCTGATCTCAATAGAGGTCTTCAAGCAACTCGACTTGTTGATGAAACCACACCCACAACACTGCACCATCAGCTGGATTTGCCAAGGAACAGATCTTTGTATTAGCCAATAATGTTGTCTTCCCTACAACATCAAGCCCTTCAAAGATGAGGTATTGTGTGATATTTATCACCTTGAATTTTGTCATGTTCTTTTAGGACAACCATATTTGTGGAAGCGACATGATGTGTATGAGTCTAGACCCCACAGTGTTATTATTACTTTGGGTAGACAATTGTATAAGATACCAGAGGTAGTGTTGCCTATTGTTATTTATTTAATCTAGGCTAAGCAATGTAGTAAGGTCATTTCATAGATCAGGAAGTTCATTTTCTTTGTGATCCATTCTCATAGTAAGAAGAAGGTCACCACCACATCTGTGGACTATACAGAGAGCCTCCCTTTGCAACATAAGAAAGTGGACAAAATTGTGGAAGAATATAGATACATCTTCTCCTCACCCATCGGGGTACTGACACATTGCCAAGTCAAGCACCCAATTGATCTAACCCTCAGTACACATCTACCTAATGGACCAGTCTAACGTCGCACATTGATAGAAAATGATGAAATCAAATGTTAGATCCAAGATCTAATTCAAAAGGGGAACATCAGACTCAGATCCTCTCCTTGAGGAAGATCGGTTGTACTAGTGCAGAAGAAATATGGGACCTAGCTTCTTTACATTAATTATAGAGCATTAATCAAAATCACAGTGAGGAACTAGTGTACTCAATTCCCCAAATTGATGACGTTCTTGACCAACTCAAGGGGGAAATTTCTTCAGCAAGATTGACCTAAAGTCTATATATGACCAGGTTCCCATCGAATCGATTGATGTATGGAAGACAACCTTCAAATCTAAATACGGTCTCTTCGAATGGCTGGTCATGCCCTTTGGATTAACAAATGCACCATACACTTTCATAATATTGATGGATGATGTATTGAGACCCTTCACCAACTCTTTTGTTGTGGTATATCTAGATGACATTCTTATCTTAAGTATAACTTGGGAGGAGCACATGCAATATATTCAACAGGTTTTGAGCAATCTGCGACATCACGAGGTATATGCTAACATGGAAAAATGTTCATTTGGAATGAACATGGTCTGATACTTGGGTTACATTATTGATGAGCATGGCATACATGTGGATCCAGTTAAGATCCAAGTCATTCATGATTGGCCAGCCCTGACCACAATAATCAAGCTTTAGAGCTTCTTGGTACTTGCCAACTTCTACCGACGGTTCATGTTGAGATTTTCCCATATTGCATGGGCCCTCACCCAAGTGACCAAAGGTTGTGGAAGGGAAAATTTCGCATGGAGGAAGGCACAAAAATAAGAATTTGATGATTTGAAGCATCACTTACGCTCATCTCTAGTACTCTCGTTACTTGATCTACACCAATAGTTCGATATTGATACCGATGCATATGACTATGTTGTAGGCATAGCTCTCTCTCAACACAGTCATCCAGTAGCATACCATAGTGAGAAACTTTCATATATCGTCTGGAAACACCCCACCTATGACAAGGAAATGTATCCCATTGTACAAGCATTCCATCAATGGAAACATTACATTTTGGGAAAGGAGAATCATCCACATTGATCACAAGCCTCTAAACTTCATACAGACACAAGGGAAGTTACAGAATGATCGCCATCAAAAGTGTTCCACATACCTCCAACAACTCCATCTCAACATCAAGTATAAGATAGGGAGCACAAATCATGTTGTTGACTACCTCAGCCAACTTCTCATGGATGCACTCACCACCATGCTCTATTCCTATGGGCATGAGGCATCTGGGTAGCCCCAACTTTATCAATGATATCTTGACTTCCACACCATTTATCATCTCTTGGGTACATGCATGAATGGCACCAATTTTCACATTGAAGATGGATTGTTATGCCATATGGGACATCTCTGTATTCATGCAAGCGAGTGTGAAAATATTATTTTGGAGGCTCACTACAATCATATGGTAGGACATTTTGGCGTGGAGAAAATTGTGGTCGTTATACAAAAAAAAACCTATTGGCCAAAACTTCAATAGGACGTCAGCAAGTATAGCAGATCTTACACTATCTGTGCCATTGCCAAGCTAGCCATGAATAAGGAAGGCTTATACACCCCTTTTCCTACTCCCAAGAGGCCTTTGGAATCGATCTCGATGGATTACATGTCTAGCCTTCCATTCACCAAGAAAGGAAATGATTGTGTATTTGTGGTGGTTGATCAGTTTTTGAAGATGGCAATTCTCATAGCCTACAAGAAGAGCATCACAATGACATATATTGTCAAGATCTTCTTCAAACGAGTGTGGGTCCATTTTGGGATAATACAGACCATCATCTATGATCAAGAAAAAAGGTTCCTCTGCACATTTTGGTTGAGTCTCTGGTCACTGTTGGACACCAAGCTCACTAAATCCACCGCCTTCCACCCTCAAACCTATGGCCAAATGAAGGTCGTCAATCAGATGATTGTGCACATCCTACAACAGGTCTCTCCATAGCTCCATCAACCATAGCTCCTGTCAGGTGGGATTGGGATTCCAACCCTTGGAACCCATTGATGTTGCACTACCTCTTGAAACCACATAGAAAGATTCTTCCCATGTTCAGTCTAAGGCTAAAAAAGCCACCAAATTCATTAAGCAGAATCAGCACATATGTGTCACACACCCGCTGCGGCGTAATAAATTTTTCACCTTTTCTTGAGGGACAGAATCCCCAAAATCCTACAGGGCTTAGCATAGGCTGCAGATGCCACCTCTTCCACAACAGAGTCTCTACACGAACTCTCGGTCTTAAGGATAGCTTAGATTCTTTTATGAGCCGAAGTGGCTCCTTTTGATTCCCAAATGGAATCTCCTTCCAATCGACCCACAGGTCCTTTCAAAAGCTCCCCTGTGCGAACAACACTAGGCACGAGCTCCACCCTCTCCGAGCGACCATAGCGCTATGACCAAGGCATATTCTAGAAGGTGCTTGTCATAGCTCTTCCTTCCCAATCTTGCAATACCCAAGATAACGAAATGGGTGTAGCTCCCTTCTGTCATCACCCTCTGTGCATGTTTACCGGCTAGGCTAAATGCTAGCTCCCGTAGAGACTTTGCGACTTCACGAGTCGAAGGGTTGAGCCTCTGTGCTCTTCCCATGCGAACCTTCGAGAGTTGAAAGTGAGCGAGGGTTGACCTTCCATTCACACTTCTTGCAACTCACCACTTCACGAGTTGTAGCATCAAGTTCCCATGCTCTCCTGTTCGATCTCTCGAGACGCGATAAGTCAATGCCAGGTTGACTTCTCCCTCGACGCTTTTCTCTATTCGCAACCTCTCAGGTTGAAGCATCGAGTCTTCATTCTCTTATCCCATGATTCCCCGAGACGCGAGAATTCAACGGAGTGTTAACTCCTTTCTCCAGGCGACGTGTCTCCACCTGTCAACCACACGGGCCCCACCTTGTGGTTCTGTCATGTGTTCCCTCATTCCTCGGCTCTCGAAACTTCATGACTTCTACAGTCGAAATGAGGTCCTCTCAACCTACGAATGCGCGATACATACGATGAGGCTCTGATCCAATGGTCCTCTCGTGACCTGGATGCAACGGTGATCCTTGCTCCTCACGATTTCTCCACTCGCGACTTGGAGCACCCAACTCCTGGGCTCTTACCTTGCGAACCTCTGAGTTTGCGAGATCCCTCGATCTCTACCACCTGTCCTCCTAAGATAGATGGTTTTGATCTTCTCACGACTTCGCCACTCGCGAATTCAAGATACTTCCTCCTTTGACTCACGATGTTTGAATCCTCGATAGAGAGGATCTCGCGACAAGTGTCCTCCTTCCAACGGACGGCTCAGATTCTTCCATGACTTCGCAAATCGCAAAGTCTATACGCTTACCTCTATGAGTCCTGATGCTCGAGTCTCTAAGGCCGATGATATCACGACACACGTCCTTCTGCAGATGAACGGCTTCGATCCTTTCTATAATTCGAAACTTTTGATGTTGAGTGTCCAGACCTTCGTCCTCAGGATCCCCAAACTCTCGAATGCCGAGATCCCAATACCAACTCCTTTGGGACTTTTTTCCTCTGTTCACGAGGTCTTAACCCTCATGCACCTCCTGACAGATCCAATGGCTATCGGTTTTTCTAACTAAGATCTGACGGTTCATATCTGTCCCGCACTGTGAACTCTCCCACTACTCCCTCAATGTGGAAAAACCATCAGTCTAGATACTCCCACAGAACTTGGGGATCTATGGTCCCGATTTCTTCGCTACTCATGAAGATAAAGGAAAAGGGGTTAAGGCATTTCATGCCATCATCTCTTCCTCCAATCTAATGGTCATGAATGACCGTAGATCTTTCGACGGGATCTTGTCCATCAATCGATTCTTATCCACATGCTCTTGTTTCGAGATTTTGCGGGTCAGGGTTTCGGGACTCACGAGTGCAAGAAAACTCGCACTTAGATACTCTGGGTGCCAAAACGCCGAAATGTTGAGGTCTACAAGGACCATTCTCCCTCGTACAAGGTTTTGAGACTTAACCTCTAACATCCTTCTTCAGGTCCTCGGGTAATTTGCACCAGGTTTTGAAGACCATACTGGAAGGTCTTCTCTAAGGTAAGGGATTGGTCTCAAAAGGATGCCTTTGGGAGGAAATCTATCCAAGGCATCAGGTAGGACAAACATAGGAATAATATCCCAAGAGAAGACTTGAAGTCTGGCTTAGATCGGTAAGCATATAAATAGAAATTCATAAAAACACAAACCATACATGGTCTTTCCATTATAAGAATGCAACCACCATTTCTGGTCAAAACACCACACAGACCGTCTTATGCTCAAACCATTCATAAATTGCACAGACTATGAACATATATATCAACATATAAACTTCAAGATACAGGATATAAAACACTTATAAAAAATAACACCAGGTGTGATTGCAACTGCTGAGAGGGGTGCTCATTTCCACCCAATTGTAGGCTCAGTGACTCCCAACAGATTTACCACTAGCCACCCCTGAGATGAGACCACGATGCTATGAGACTACGTCTTTGTTTGTTAGTGACTAAGAACGAAGGTTGCTCACTCTGTATTTTTCCAAAGTTCTCGTTCTTTCCTTCCCTCGCATCTGCCCCCTCATCCCACACTCTTCCTGCCTTTTCTCCTTTTGGTGAGGTTGTGTGTGGCATGGTTTTCCTCATGGTGGTCATGTCTGAGGACTCTATGGATGGGTGGTTCACCCCCATCCCTCATTACTTAGGAGGAACCCTCTACCTACCAACCTGGTGAGTCATTTAATTTGGGGCCAGCAAGTTGCTCTTGGTTCTCTGGGCCAGTGAATTCCAAATACGGTATTGGTTTTGGTGGAAGTTAACACCACCATTCCAGGTGCCTTCCACCACCTTTCTTTAGCCATCGTGGTCTCTTTTTCAGCACATCCCCTCTCAACAATCCTGCAATATATATATATATATATATATATATATATAATATTATTCGCATTCATCAACCTTTCTCACAAGGTCCATTCACATCACACATTCACATTTCTAAGTTTGCCGCAATACTTGGCCAGTATAGTTATTTTTACAGACTGGGGGAAACAGGGTGTTACAATTCCGTCCCCCTTAAATGAACATCATCCTCGATGTTTTATCTATCAACTTGACATGCATGTATAGGTGTAAACAAAATCTGATATGCCCGTTTCATGGCATCCTCCATTTCCCATGTAGCCTCATCTGGGCCAAAATGTTTCCACTGCACCTGGACCTGTGCAATGGTTCTGTTCTGGAGTGGGGTTTCCTTTCTATCCAGTATGCATTGAGGTTCTTGTAGAAACTCTCCCTCTGGTTCCACCTGAATCACAGACCAATCAATTTTATGGTTAGTATCATGTACATATTTCTTCAATAATGAAACATGGAAAACATTATGTTCTTTGGTTGTGGGAGGAAGTGCTAGCCTATAGGCTATAGGTCCCACTCTATCTAGAACCTCAAAGGGTCCACAATACTGAGGTGCCAATTTGGAACAAGCTCCCATTTTCATGGATATTTTCCTGGGCCTAACTCTGAGATATACATGATCTCCCGCTTTGAACTCTCTTGGAGTTCTCTTTTGGTCGGCATAACTTTTCTGTCGGTTCTAAGTGACCTTCAGGTTTTGTTTTATCTAAGTCACTTGTTGTTCCATTTCTTTCAACATGTCAGGTCCAAAAGAAATCATGTTTACGAGATTACTCCAGCTGACTGGAGTGTTACACGGTCTACCATAGAGGACTTCGAAGGGACTCATCTTTAAGGATGCTTGGTAGCTGTTGTTGTAGGAAAATTCTACCAGTGGCAGGTAGTATTCCCACTTCTTGGGTTGGTGCATTACATACATTATTAGCATGTCTTCAAGTATTTGGTTCACTCTTTCTATTTGTTCGTTGGTTTGAGGGTGATAGGCGGTGCTAAACAACAATTTGGTTTCTAAGCTAGCCATCAATGATTTCCAAAAGTTAGAAGTAAATTTTGTGTCTCTGTCGGACACGATCCCTTTCAGCATACCATGCAGTCTAAATATCTCGTTCATGAATACCTGGGCAATATTGATTGCTTTGCAAGTGGATTTGACAGGGATGAAATTGGCAGACTTGCTCAATTTGTCCACCACTACCACAATGGCATCATTCTGTTTGGTCAATGTTGGAAATCCAGTGATGAAATCCATGGAGATGGTTTCCCATTTCCATTATGGGATTGGTAGAGGTTGTAATAATATTCCTGGGTGTCAGTGTTCTTCTTTAACTTGTTGGAACTCTATGCATTTGGCCAAGTACTCGGCTATGTCTTTCTTCATTCCAGGCCAATAGAATTGTCTCCTAGTGACCGTGATCATCTTCTGGTATCCTAGATAACTAGAATAGGGTCTTTTATGTAGTTCATCTAGTATGAACCTCTTCAAGTCGTCACAATCTGGAATATAAAATCTACTTCTTTAAGTGAGCAGACCTCCTTCGGTCATCTGGTAGCCTTCATATTTATCTCTGACAGGTCCTTGCTATAGGTACATGGTCATGGTCTAGATGAAGGCATCTATTTCTTGTGCATTTCTAATTCTTTCCTTGACATCTGTCTTGCAGGTGCTTACTTTTGCCAGGTGAATTGTTTTCATACTTCTGCTAAGGGCATCAACCAACCTATTTTCTTTTCCTTTAATATGTTTGATTTCAAAATCAAACTCGCTAAGGAGGGCCATCCACCTACATTGTCTAGCATTGAGCTTTGGTTGATCAAACAAATATCATAATCCATAGTGATTTATTATGAGTACAAATTTTGTTCCCAGGAGGTAATGCCCCCACATTTTCAAGGCATGGACTATGACAACCAGCTCTAGATCATGGGTCACATAGTTGACTTCATGCTCGTTCAATTTTTGGGATTCATAGCAGATCACACTTCCTTCCTGCATAAGGACTCCTCTGATCCCTTCCTTACAAGCATCTATGCACATGAGGAAGTCAGCTTCTGGATTGGCTATCTTCAGCGCGGGTGCATGGGTCAGTAGATTTTTTAGGGTTTGAAATCTTTCTTCACATTTCTGTGTCCACAGGAATTTTATCCCCTTCTTCTGGAGGGCAGTGATTGAACAACCAATCTTGGAGAATCCTTTTATAAATATACTATAGTATCCTGCTAATCCCATAAAGGATATGATGTCCGAAACATCCTTTGGGGTAGGCCATTCCATGATAGACCTAATCTTGTCAGGGTCTACTTCTACCCCTTCTTCAGATAGGACGTGGCCTAAGTGATGTATTTACTTCTAGAAGAAGTCACATTTGTTGAATTTGGCATAGAGCTGATGTTCTCTTAGCACTTGCAGTACAAGCCTAAGATGTTCTTCATGCTCTTCTCTATTCTTGGAGTAAATTAATATATCGTCAATAAAAACCAGCACAAATTTGTCTAGGAATTTACTGAGTACATTGTTCATCAAGCACATGAAAGTGGCAGGGGCATTGGTTAACCCAAATGGCACTACCACAAACTCATAGTGACCATACCATGTTTGGAAGGCAGTTTTATGGATATCTTGACCCTTGATTTAGACTTGATGGTATCCCGACCTCAAGTCAATCTTAGAGAAAATAGATGCACCCCCCAATTGGTCGAGCAAGTCATCGATCCTGGGCAAGGGGTACTTGTTCTTTATGGTTACCTCATTGAGTTTCCTATAATCTATACATAGTCTAAGGGTACCATCCTTCTTTTTAACGAATAGGACCGGTGCTCCCCATGGAAACACGTTGGGCCCAATATAGCCCTTATCCATCATTTATTTTAATTGCAACTTGAGTTCAACTAAATCAGGTGTGCTCATCCGATAGGGTGTCCTAGACATCGGCATCGCTCCCAATGCAAGTTCTATTGAGAAGTCTATGTCCCTTTTCAGAGGTAGACCCGGTACCTCTTCCGGAAACACATCTATGTATTCTCTTAGGATAGGGTGATCGTCGGGGCTTGGTTTGTCACCTTTGATTGTTTTCAACACCTGTATTGCATATAGGGTACATCCTTTTCGACAATACTTTCTCATTTGTAGAGCTGATATTTGTCTCACTGAGAAAGGTTTTCGAATCCCTTGAAGGGTTATCCTCATCCATTCCTTACTTACACATTCTAAGGTATTATGGTAACAGTCCAATTTGGCTTAATGGGAAGCTAGCCAATCCATACCAATCAACAGATCATATGATCCCAAGGGTAATATTTTAAGGGTTGCTTGGGCAGGGTATTTACCCAACATCAATTGGCAGGCTGGTATAACCTTTGCTACTCTTCTTCTGGTGCCAGTGGCTAACTATACCAACCATGGCTTGGTATGTTTTTGTGGCTATAATTTACACTTATCAACAACTTTAGGGGCTATATAACTCAAATTTGAACCAAGTTCAATCAAAACAGACACTAGATGGTTGGAAATCATACCTTCTATTTCCACCATTGAAGCTTGCTGGTCAGCTTGGTTTTTATCCAAGGCTGCATAAATTTGTGGCTCACTCCTGGCCACATCATTGACAGTAGTAGCTTCTTGGATGCTATAAATCCTCTGACTATTTTTTTGTCAGTGTGGACAGTCTCTCAATAGATGTTATTCCCCGCAACCCCAACATTTCAAAGGTTCTCTCTTTGGGTTATCAGTCTTCACGGATATGGGTCCAGAAGCTTTATTTTCCACTCAAGGAGGAAAAATTCTACTGGTGCATACTTCGGGAAGGGAAACTCATTCTTGGGTTCTTCTTATAGTTCTTAAATCCTGGGGATTTAATTCCCTTTTTCTGAAATCTTGAACTATTCTTTTGTTCCCATCCTTCGCGAGGTTCTGCTTGATGCCCAAATTGTTGATGACAATAGGTCACCTTTCGAATAGTGCCTTCTAGAGTCTTTGGCTCATCAAATTCAATTCCGTTCCGATAGTCCTTAGGTAATACACTGATGAAGCGTTGCACCTTTGCCTTTTCAACTTTTATATAGGCTACATACATCAACAAATTGAGGAATTTGTTGACATATTCTTCCATAGTGAGTTTTCCCAGTTTGAGTTCATAAAACTCTTTAGTCTTTTTGCAAGATACCATATATATAAAATATGCAGAACATAAATGAAATGCTAGAAATGACAGAATAACAGTAAAATATCCAGCATAATCTTCACATTACACAGAAATGATATACGAAATAGCAACAGAAATAGCACTTTGAATCAGATAGCAATGTTCACAGGCCTCTTCGAGGGGGAAACCTCCAATCGAGCAGCGCTCTATTACAATAATATCCAAGATAGGGTTCTCATACCCTCGACTCCTATTTATACTAAAAAGAAGCATATAGAGGAAGATCCTTCTAGAAGCGAAAGCTTCTATTAGGTCTTCTTACATCCACCTTATTCTATTTTATTGAAAGGTATTATTAATATTGACCTTTATTACATCCGAATACATTGATCTACCTATGTGCAGGTTAGGACCTTAACATGTCTGCCCCCTTAAAAGTAGCCTTGTCCTCAAGGCTTGAGATGTGGAAACTGCTGTAGAATGGTAGTTGGTTCCCAAGTGGCATCTGCTGGAGTCATATCTTTCCACTGTATTAGCACTTCCTTGATGGTTCTCTGGTGCAGGCGACACTCCCTCTGGTCCAAAACGGCTTCTAGTTGTAGCCAAATGGATCCTTCTTTAGCTAACTCTGGAAGGTTGGTTTGAAGTTGGCACCTGGTTCCAATCACCTTCTTCAAGCAGGAAACATGAAAAACAGGATGTAGCTTCGACTGACTGGGCAGAGCTAACTGATATGTGATTTGTCCCACATGATTTAGAACTGTGTAAGGGCCATAAAATTTGGGTGCTAGCTTCTGACACTGCTCAGCCTTGAGGGAAGTTTTCTTATATGGTTGCAGCCGCAGAAACACCTGATCTCCTTCTACAAATTGATGTTCCGAGCGACCTTGGTCTGCTTGTTGCTTCATTCTGTTCTGGGCCATGACCAAGTTCTCTTTAAGGGTACGAAGGATATCCTCTCGGACTGTAAGTGTTTGGTCGACCTCCTGGACCTTCGAGGTACCTGGTAAGTATGATAGAACTGACGGTGGCTTTTGTCCATACACTGCTTCAAAAGGAGTCATGCGAGTGGCTGTATGGTATGTAGTGTTGTACCACCATTCAGCGAGGGGTAACTATTGAGCCCACTGGTGTTGTTTTTCTGATGCAAAGAACCTCATATAGGTTTCCAAACACTTGTTGACGACTTTCGTTTGACCATCTGTCTGGGGATGATAAGCTGAGCTAAGATGCAATTGTGTGCCTTGTAGCTTAAACAATTCTTGCCAAAAATTGCTTGTGAAAGTTGGGTCTCGATTAGAGACAATAGAGTTTGGCATGCAATGAAGCTTGAAGACCTGATCCATGAAAATTTGGGCCACCATGGATGCAATAAATGGGTGGTGCAGAGCACAAAAATGAGCATATTTGGAAAGGTGATCCACCACCACCATTATCACTTATTTATTCCCTGATTTGGGTAAGCCTGTAATAAAATCCATAGAGATATCCTTCCAAATATCATGGGGAATTGGAAGCGGTTGGATTGTGCCTGGAGATTTGACTGTTTCTCCCTTGTTGCGTTGGCATATCTCACATTCAGCCACAAACTTATGGATGTCATGTTTCATACCATCCCAGAAAAAGGAACGTTTAACTCTGTCATATGTTTTGGTGAACCCTGAGTGCCCCGTTGTGGGTGTAGCATGAAGCTCAGAGAGTACTGTGGATTTGAGCTTGGATTGTTTACTTAAATACAAGCATCCTTTGTATTGAAGCTCATCCTGAAGCCAAGAGTACCCTCGGGGAGCTTGTGCCTTGTTCTGTAGTTGCTAAATTAGATGCAAACTTTTGGGGTCTTGCAGCCATTCCTGGTGCATAGCTTGCAGCCAATCAGGTACAATGAAGGATAGAGAAAAAAGGGATCCTTCGTCTTCATATTTCTGGGACAGTGCATCTGCCACTACATTGTCTTTTCCCTTCTTGTAAATGATCTCATAATCATAGCCAAAGAGCTTAGTGACCCATTTTTGTTGCTCCTGGGAGGAAATGCATTGTTCCAGAAAATATTTGAGGCTTTGATGGTCTGTCTTGATTTGGAATCGTTGCCCCAAGAGATAAGGATGCCATAATTCAACTGCATGCAGAATCGCCAACATTTATTTTTCATAAATAGGTTTGCCCAGATTCTTTTCAGACAGTTGTTTTCTTGTAAAGGCCAAAGGTCGACCCTCTTGCATAAGGACAGTGCCAATTCCTTTCCCTGATGCATCGCATTCCAACACAAATGTCTTTGTGAAGTCGAGGAGAGCCAAAACCGAAGTGGTGCACATGGCCATCTTCAAAGTTTGAAAATCTTGAGCAGCTGCTCGGGTCCAAGTAAAAGAGTTCTTTTTAAGGAGAGCCATGAGAGGTGATGAAATCTTTCCATAGTTCTTGACGAACTTGCGATAATACCCTGTGAGGCCCAAAAATCCACGCAAGATTTTGAGAGTCTTAGGGTGCGGCCAATCTTGCATAGCTTCAATCTTTCTTGGGTCCACCCTGACGCCATCCTTGCCCACTAGATGACCCAAGTATTCTACTT
>ML780291.1:824482-844683 GCA_009831015.1 Picea engelmannii | reverse complement strand
TCACATTCATCGACCTTTCTCACAAGGTCCATTCACATCACACATTCACATTTCTGAGTTTTCCACAATACTTGGCCAGTATAGCTATTTTTAGAGACTGGGGGAAATAGGGTGTTACAATCTGCCAATAGGTACATGAGATTTTACAGAAATCCAATGGTGAGTACAAGTAGCTCCATGATCAACACCAGGTGCCCCACAAGTTTCAGCTGGGAGACAAGGTCTGGTTAGATTTATAGAAAGAATGCCTTACAAGGCCCCATTGGAAGCTCTGTCCACTTATTTATGGGTCTTATTCTATCACCAAGGACATGGGTGACAATTATTTTGAGCTCAACACTCGCCCTTTCCTTGGCTTGCACTAAGTGTTCAATATGGACTTCCTCCGACCATATTTTCCACCATTATTGGACACCTCGTAGATCACAAAACATTTGACGCCAATAGAGCTCAACCCTGATGATCTATATTTTATGAGAAAAATGAAATGAATATATATTGTTATCAAAATATGCTTAACACAGAATGACAAATATACAGTAAAATTGGTTTCTATTCAATAAAGAAATAAGCTCAAACTATAAAATGCAGTGGAAAACAAGCTTATTAGAATGGTGGTAGCTTATCTCTGAGAAGATATGGGAAGGTTGCAATCATTCGCGAGAATATGATTACAATGAGGCTCTTAAGGCATTTTTACAATAAACAATAATTTAAAAAACCCTAGACATCCAAATACCTAACCCTAGGAGATGAAGCGCCAAAAGTCATGTGGGCTCCATTTGGGTAAATTAGTACATAAACTTCCCAGGCTCATAACTGTTGGATACGATCTTGGTTTTAGGCGCACGATATCCCATTCTAAAGGTTTGTCCTAGCAATACACATGTTGAACTGAAAAACTGCCAAAATGTGTTATTTTGAATAGGTGGGAGGCCACCGACATCCATATGGATCACCTGACTACATGGAACATGCATCCACTAATCATATAGTGGACACACAACTCAATGGAACCCACTAACAAAGGATCCAACTTTATCAGGTTGTCAAGGCGGGGCAGCTCCTGTACCGAGGCAAGTGGCTCACCTGGAGCCAAATTCACCAGAAATTTCCTCATCTGATGAGGGAACTCAATGAAATGGATACCATTTATTACTAATGGGGGAGGAATGATCCAAATGGATATTGGTGGCCATCCACCTATTCCATATGGATCCTCTTAATAGTTTTTAATTCAACACGTTCTTCTGTAATTCTTTGTAATTGTGGGTTCCACACTTTTGGGGTTGTCTAAAGCCCTATACACCTTCCATGTGGATATTGGTGGCTTCCCACCTAATAAAACTAGATTATTTTGGAATTTTTCATGTCAATACATCTTTTTGTACTTCCAGCGTCGTTTTGGGGACGTAAACAATGTTTTTTTGGCTTTTCAGTGTCAAACTGTAGATAGAGTCAAATTTTGATTGAATAATCTATAGTTCTCAAAAATACCTTTCCAATGGCCTATCACGTGCCTAAAACGAAGGTCGTATGCAAAACATATGACCCAGAGAAGTTGAGGTACCAACTTACCCATCGGGGCCCACATAACTTTTGGTATTTCATCTCCTAAGGTTAGGTTTTTGGATGTCTAAGGTTTTGACATTCATGAGTAATCCTTGAAACCATATCACTTTCAGACTTACTCTTGATGGGTTTTTACTTTCCCTTGTCACTCTCAAGAGCTATCCCTCTACCTGGGTTATTTTATTTCCTATCTATAAAGCACACATAATAAGGTTGGGTGAAGGCCCTCTCATACTTAAACTTGTCAACTCACATGGGGTCCTCAGTCGATGTGATGCATGAATGGGATACTGAGGTGAATTATCTTACATGTATTATTTCTTAAGTTACATATTACTTTACATGCTTTAAGGAATAATGTTTCTTGTGAGTCTTGGATAACCTTGTTTTATGCTTTGATTTCTATTGATGGCCCTGACATGGTTATTGAGGGACGTCCTGGGGCTTGTACCCATGATCTTGTGCCTTTATTTGTAGGACCATGTGGGACATGTTAGAGAGAAGTGGGTTATATAGTGACTCACCATCTTCATAAAATGGCTCTCACATCTTGAGAACCCTGAATGATGGACATATGGGCTTGGTATCAAGAGATTCACTCATGATGGAACATATATGGGTTGGAAGCCCCACATGCTAGGTAGAGTACCCCAGGGCCTCTTTTCCCACAAGATGGAGGACGTTGTAGTAGCATTGACTCATACATCATTCATAGATGATAGGCATCCCTCCTCTACTTGGACACAATTCTTTGAGGCCTTTGATGTCACCCTCTTGACCTTGACATCACCTTCTAGGGTTTGATGTTCTTAGGGTTTGATGGATCTATGGGTACCAAAGATGATTTGGTATTACCTTGGGTGAGGATACACCTCTCTTGACTTTTTTTCACCTCGTAGGATGTCATGTGGCCTTTAGAGGACTACCTTATCCTTTGGAGGGTTGATGTCACCCTACTTGGCCTTGGTGTCTCACACACGTGGGTTATATTGATGTATGTTGTGTTTATTACACATTTTGAAGGTTAAATGAGGGGTCGACCTCACTTCTAATTTGTTGTTGACATTTTTATGTGGACAATTGTGTTAGGGTAGCCTCATATAAAAAAGGATAACCCCTAATTTTCATTTTATGGTCATGATTCACTCACCTTTGTGGGTAACACATCTGGAATTTTCTTCCTGTAAGGGTTAATAACTCTCTCTCTCTCTCTCTCTCATGCGCTTGGATTGGAATGGTCTCTTATGTATGGATTTTCTCATTTTGGTTGGATATTTCTGCAATTAGGGTTACATTCTCTTGGTTTCTTGGATGAAGTAAGTGTATCTCTACAATGTATTTTCATGCTATTAATCTTTATGGTGAAATTGCTATTTATTACAGGGAATCTTGTTTGGTGTAATCCTAAGACAGGAACATAAGTTCTTCTTCCTCTCATAAGGTGATATTTGTCTAAAAATTTGTAAAGAACCAGATATATTATAATAAGAAGAAACAAAAATATTTCAGCAAATACGAGCGAAACAACATAATATAGATAATCAAAACACCAAAAATTATACCTTTATTGATAGAAATCCATGTTCACTTGAGTCTTTGAGGAAGAATCCTCCAAAAAAGCAAAACTCTATTACAATGATTTCTCAAGACAAGACTTTCTCATACCTTCGATCTTATAAAAAACATTATAGATAAATATCTTTCTAGAATTGAAACCCACTATGATACAATATATAACACCTTCTAAATCATATTTTTTTTACTATAAGAAAATAAATTTTGTGATAATCATAAAGTAACTTGCATATACTCACTTTATCCATATCATTAATCATTTAATCGCATTAGTACCTCATGTTCACGATTTACAATTTATTCCAACAAGAACTAATTGGAGGTTTGACTTTGATTTAGTGATTCTATTTAGTAAAGAAAAGACATACATAAAAATCATTTGATTTGCCTCAATTGTGTTTCGCATAATTGCGCATTAAGTAGTTATACCAATACTTTGTTTGTAATTTAAATTCCAAATACATCATTCATTGAAGATATTAAATATAAATCATTACTTGGTTATTAATATAAAATTATTGTAATAACCCTTAATATTTTAGTCATTAATGTATATAAATTGATAATGCGGCTCCTTACAATTCCAGTTTTACTTTGAATCATTGATCAAATTTATTAACCCATTACCCCTTTTCACGAAGAATTTAAATAAAATTATTGTAATAACCCTTAATATTCTAGTCATTAATGTATATAAATTGATAATGCGGCTCCTTACAATTCAAGTTTTACTATGAATCATTGATCAAATTTATTAACCCATTACCCCTTTTCATGAAGAATTTAATGCATAGTAATGAATCTTATAATCAAACATCCATGAATAGAAAAAACAAAATATCACAATCATGAATAAAAATCACATAATGACTTGCCAATAAAGGAGGGACATACCCAATTAAAGGAGGGACATACCCAATTAAAGACAGACCTAATTTCTCTCTCACAAAATGAGAAGGCAGATGATATTGGGATCGCTCAGCTAGAAGTAGCCCTGCATTGTCTTATTTACATGAGATGGGAGGAATTGTAGATTTCAACGCTTATGATATCGCTAATAAACAAAGGTTAACTAATGAAAAAGTATACTTAGACTTGGTCATCTCTGTTGGATTTTGGACAAATGTGTTTGGAGAAAATAGCCTAAGAAGAGTGTTAAAGCGTCAAAATAACATCCACAAAATTTAATATATAATCATATTAGAACTAAACTTTACCATGCATTGATAGATTGTGCTCTTACTTATAAATACTTAACCTTAATCCTTTCCTTAATATTTTTATTTCAACTACTCATAAAATGAGATGTTGAGAAGAATGTCTCATACAAATTTTAAATGAGATGTTAATGTTTTTATTTTAAGCGCTCAAAAAGAGAGTTGTTAAGAGCAACCTATAGATAAAGATAAAATGAGATGTTTGTAGACATAGTTGTCTATATAGGATGGAGTTTTCTACCTCCAGGTCCATCATAATTAAACAAAAAAGTCTTATACACCAATTTAGTTTGTTTTAGTTGTAACCTTCAAAAATTCTATTCTATTATGTACATATATATGAATGGATGATCCAACTTTTTTACAAAGGATGTATTTTCAAAATTTTAATTAATTAATTAATATTATAAATTTTACTGTTAATTATTTTTATTTACTAAATAAATAGAATAATAATTATTATTATTATTATTATAAATAAGTGAGTATGATTTTTTTATATATATATAATAAATTAATGGTATTAAAATTATGGGTAGATTAATTTTTTAATTATTAATAATTAAAATAATTAAATTAGTCAAATAGGTGATATAAATTTAAAATATAATTTTAAATTTTCAAAATTTATATAGACAAATTATTTAAATTTTTTTTTAATTTAAAATTTAAAATTTTATCGACTATTTTTTTTAATTCATTAAGTTAAGTTAATAAAATAAAATAAAATCCCCAGATGGGGTGGCATGTAGAATAGGCTGAACAGGTAGTGATGAGCTGGGCAGGGCCATAAATATTGGCCATCGACTCCCATCTCTTCATCATTAAGATGGGAGTGAGCTCGAGCAGCCAAAACCAGAGGACGAGGCCTCTCACGAGAGTGAAGAGGACGGAGGGCCAGAGCATTAAGAGCATAGCCTTAATGGTCAAGTCTATCACGGTCACCTTCATTCTTATCAATCGCTCCGATAGAAACACAATGCATTTTCGGGTTGATAGGCCGAAGTCTGAACCTTCGGAGGGTTGGTGCAGAGATACTTACCCATTCGACATTCTGGTTATAGTCCTACTTATCTACATGCTGAGAGCAAGAGGCCGGCCTCGCAGAGGTGCTGCGTGGTATGCATTTGACTCCCGCAGAAAGAGGCAACAACATTTTGAAAGGGTGCTAGCCATGGCGTGCACACAGAGAGCCCGTAAAACTAGGAAGCCTCGGACGCCTCCCATGGCATATGTGGAGGAGATTGTTCTGGAAGAACCCATCCAGGTTCCTCTAGAACATCTACTCTTCATTATTCCGGATAATTGGGATCCCCCAACCTGTTTTATGAATGAAGCCAAGCCTCAAGATCTCAGAACGAAGCATAGTCACAAGGAAGGGGACCCAGTATGGCAACCTACAACTTTCTATGTCGAGGAAGAACTCCCGAGAAGTACAGAAGAAAAAGTGAATTTAGCAGTCGATGAATTTTCAAGGGAAGCGGTTCACAGGAAGAGCAACGAGGAAAAGAAGGCACCTGCGTGAATGAAGAAATGGAGGGTAGTAGATTCCAGAAGCCAACTCCCCTCTCCTTCACTCCGGGAGAATGGCATGATCAGCCTCCACTCCTCCACCCAGAGCATCTGGAACTTATCTTTGAAATCTGCAGCATGGTAGACGACCAAATCCATCGAGCCCTCCAAATCAGTCAGCGCCTTGACATGATGTATGCTACATATTCCAACACATCACCAGGATGACAATGCCCTACATGCGCACAACCCTTCATGCTTCTAGCCAGATCGAGAAAGAACGATGAAGTTGATGAAGTCACCAGGTAACTGCTACTATGAATGTTCATAGTTAGAAGTTTTCTTTTGTTTAGAACTATAGCTCTAGCTCAGTTAGACTATCATCATGCTGCCAGAAGTAAGCTTTGGAGCAATTTCAAACTAATGGCAGCCATACGTCTTGGTTTCCTTCGGGCAGGACAAATGGCAGCCTGGTTTCTTTTTTTTGTGTGAAAACAAGTTGCATGGGAGGCCAACTATCCCTATTTCCTTTTTTTCATGGGACAACTGGCACTCCAAAAGACTCTGTAACCTTACACTTTTAATATAACATGATCCTCCCCTTTTTTACTTAAAAAAAATAAAATAAATTAAAATGAAATTAGAAACTAATACTATATATTTTATGATACCTTAAATATGTTTGGTCTTGTTTTTCATCCTACTATATTTTTATTATAAGAAATATACAATTTTCAAGAGAAGTTATTAATAAATATTTTTGAAATTAAATTAAACTTTGAAATGATTAAAGATATCGTTGCATGGTTTTAATATTATTGATTTGTATTTTTATAGCCTTCATAATTTTGTCTAAGCTTTTTTTAGCTTTTTAAGATATGGATATTTAGAACTTTGGAATTACGGTCACTATCAAGCTAAGGAAAAATTTGGTGTTCATCTTAATTCTTTTGGGATATGAATTTTTAGAAGTTTTTAATTCTCATATCTATCAATAAAAGGAGTTCATAACCAACCCATGAACAATGTTGGTCCTCAACTAAAACCAATCCTTTAAACGTTTATCTCTCGAGATAGAGTTTCTACCCTAATTATGATTAAGCCTTAAGTTCATTGCAATTTTGCAGCAAACATGTCATAGGCATACACCAATGGATAGGTTTGTGTGATAACCAACACCATCATGATGTACATATCATATACATAAATCTAAGGTGGGATTGAGTAATACCAACATCATCATGATGTACATATCATATATGCAAAGCCAAGGTGAGATTGAGTAAGAAAAAAAAAATGAGAGAAGAAAGTGTGGAATGGATTTAAGGAGGGAAACAATGTTTGGAATTCCAAAGTAAATCGAAATGAAAATGGGAGAAGGTTACCTCAACATTTTCTACCAATGAAATTTGGATTTGCATACCATGAAAGTGAAATCCCCTTATTCCATCTTGGAAGAATAGTCCTCCATGATCAATGATGCAATGGTTTCTATAAAGGTCGAACTCATTCTTAGAGATCTAAGGAAAGTGATTGATTCTTATCTCAAAAGTAGAGCCCATGAGGAATGGTTAGATGCCCCTCAAAAACATAGCTGAAACCTGTTAACCCCCCATGATTATCGGTAACCAGAGGAGATCATGTCTCATGGAACACAATGGAGAACTTGATCCTCGACCAGGATGATGATCAACATGTCCACATATGGCAGCCTAACAACCCCCCTCATTCACCTGTACAACTATAGGTCAACCAAGGCTCATCACATTCAAGAAACCCATATTATGGGAGATGGTAAGAAATCATCACCATGAGGTATGCTAGTCCTTCCTTTATGAAAATTATTATGCATAATTTGTTGGCAATATTAATGAGGATCTTTGGTTGAAGTTGGATAATAGGTTACTGGTTTGGGAGATTTTTTCAGTTGTCTTATTTCACGTTGGTGGTCATCTTTTTTTCCCTAGTCTCATGTTGTCACTACCCAGGGAAAAGGGGTATAACTAGAGGGCCCTCCCAAGGGTAACATTCCCTTCCCCACCATACTTGATACTTTCGATCTTGGATCCTCTCATAGTGTACTAAACTTCTACTATGGGTCGTTGATCTGGATTTTATGAGCAGAACGAAATGACTATAGATTATTAACATATGCTTAAACAAAATAATAGAGATATAGTAAAATTGGTTTTCTATTCAATAAGGAAATAAGATGAAACTGTAAAATGCAACGGAAAACAAGCTTGTTGGAATGGTGGTGGCTTATCTCTGAGAAGAGATGTGACGGTTGCCCTCATTTGCAAGAAGATAGTTACAATGAGGCTCCTAAGGAATTTTTACAATAAACATGAATGTCAAAAACCCTAGACATCCAAAAACCTAATCCTAGGAGATGAAGCACCAAAAGTCATGTGGGCCTCGTTTGAGTAAGTTAGTACATCAACTTCCTGGGGTCGTAACTTTTGCATATGATCTTCGTTTGACGTGCTCAATACCTCTTTAGAAAGATATATCCAAGGACTACAACTTTTGTGTGAGAAACAACAACAAAACAAACATTTTTATCCTTGTTTTCCCAAAAAAATGTTGTTTAGTGCATCAAAACAACTCTGGAAGTTTTAGGACTCAAAAAACTCCTAAAAATAGTAAATTACCTAAATTGCCAGAAAACTGTTTTGAGCCAGTTCAAAAAGGTGGGTGAACACCGATATCCACCTGGATCAATCCTCCCTCATTAGGAAGGAATAGTCTCCATTGTGTTGACTTTCCCCATCAGATGAGGAAATTTCTGTTGAATTTGGCCCTCGGTGACCCACTTGCCTTGGTGTAGGAGTTGCCCTGCTTTGACGACTCAATAAAGCTGGATCCTTTGCTGTTGATTTCCCTTGATCTGTGTGTCCACAATCTGATAATGGGATGCCTTTTGTATGTAGTCAGGTTTGAGCTCTGTTGGTGTGAGTGGTTCTACTACTTCTGAGGTGTCCAATAATGGTGGGAAATATGAGCGAAGGAGATCCACATTGAACACTGGGTGCAGGCCAAGAAAAGGAGGAATGGTGAGCTCAAAATAATTATCCCCCATGGTCTTGGTGATGGTGTATGACCCATAACATAGTGGTCGAATCTTTCGATGGGGTCTTGTAAGGCATTCTTTGTGCAAGTGCAACCAAAATTTGTTGCCCACCTGAAACTTATGTGGCACCCAATGTTGATCATGGCGCTACTTGTACCTTTCATTGGACTTTTGTAGGATAGCCTGAACCTGTTGGAGGATGTGGTGGATCTTCTCAATGAACCGGGTGGCTTTGTCAACTTCAATTGGAGCAGGAGATGATTCAGTCAAGGTGACCTCAAGGGGAAGTGCAACATCTATGGGACCCAATGGTTCGAATCCCAACCCCAATTGAAAGGGGATGTGATCGGTTGAGCTATGTAGGGCTCGATTGTAGCTACGCCAGACATAGGGAAGGATCTCATCCCATGTGCGAGGGTTCTTGGAATTATACATGCAAAGGATATGCACAATCATTCAATTTACAACCTCGGTTTGGCCATCTTTCTCGAGGTGGAAGGTCGTGGATTTGGTGAGCTTGGTGTCCAGCAGTGACCAGAGGGTCAACCAGAATGTGCTAAGAAATAGACTATAGTGATTTGAGACAATGGTTTGTGGGATTCCAAAATGTACACAGACTCGTTCAAATAATATCTTGGCAATGGCCTCTGCTGTGATGCTCTTCTTGCAGGCAACCAGAATCACCATCTTAGAAAAGTGATCAACAAGAACAAAAAAACATTCATTTCCTTGCTTGGTGGATGGGAGGCCTGGAATGTAGTCCATTGAGATGGATTCCCATGGCCTGTCAGGAGTAGAAAGAGGGGTGTACAGGCCCTGTTTCTTAGTGGTCGATTTGGTAATAACGCAGGCAGTGAAGGACCTGATATAGTTGTTGACCTCCTGTCAAAGTTTCGGCCCATAGAAATGTTTTTGTAGCATCGCCATTGTATTTTCAATGCTGAAGTGTCTTTCCAGCTGACTGTAGTGGGATTCCCAGATCATCTTCACTCGCTCTCTTGATGGAATACATATATGGCCCAGACAACACAGCAACCCATCCTAAATATGGAAATTATCGATGACTGCATTTGCACGCAACATTTGGTAAGTGGTGGCAAAGTCCAAGTCTATCTCATAGAGTTGGGGCCATCTAGAGTTTTCATGGCCGCAAGAGTCTAACACCATTAACGGTATGTTGAGGCAGTCAACGATGCAGTTGGTACTTCTTGTTTTATGCTTGATGTTGATGTGGAATTGCTGCAAGTATGTGGAACACTTTTGATGGCGGTCATTATGCAATTTTCCATGTCTCTACATGAACCATAGTGGCTTATGATCAGTGTGGATGATTGTCTCCTTCACAAGAATGTAATGTCTCCACTAACAGTCGGCTTGCAAAATGGAGTACATTTCTTTGTCGTAAGTAGGGTACTTGCAAACAACATCTGATAGTGTCTCACTATGATAGGCCATGGGGTGGTTGTACTGAGTGAGAACGACGCCCACAACATAGTTTGAAGCATCTGTCTCGATCTCAAAGGGTTGTCGCAGGTCTGGTAGTGAAAGTACTGGGGATGAGAATAAGCACTGCTTCAAATCATCGAATGCTTGTTGTTGGGAACGACCCCACACAAATTTTTCCTTAACACCACCCCTAGTTATTTGGCTGAGGGCCCATGCAATATGGGAGAATCGCGACACGAACATGTGATAGAAATTAGCAAGGCCCAAGAAGATTTGAAGCTCGGTGAGTGTGGTTGGGACTAGCCATTCATGGATGACTTGGATCTTTGGTGGATCCACATGTACGCCATGTTGATCAACGATGTAGGCCAGGTAATGGACCCTATCCATGCTGAGGAATAATTTTTCCAAGTTAGCGTATAGCTTGTGCTTCCGCAGGGTGCGCATAACCTACTAAATATGCTACACGTGTTCGGCCCAAGTCTTGTTGTAAATGAAAATTTCATCCAGATACACCAATACAAAATTATTGGTGAATGGTCACATGATATCATCCATCGTCCTCATGAAAGTGGTTGGAGCATTTGTCAAACCAAAGGGCATGACCAACCATTCAAAAAGGCCTTCCTTTGACTTGAAGGTGGTCTTCCATACATCTATTTGTTCTATTAGGACCTGGTGGTAGCCAAACTTCAGATAAATCTTACTGAAGTATTTATCCCCCATGAATTGATCAAGGAGGTTGTCAATTTGAGGAATCAGGTACTGGTTTCTGACTATAATTTTATTCAGAGCTTGGTAATCAATGCAGAGTTGCCAAGTTCCATCTTTCTTCTGTACCGGCACGATTGGGCTCCCGCAAGGTGATGAGCTAGAACGGATGTGCCCCTTGTGGAGAAGTTCTTTGATATTTCACTTAATCTTCCCATTCTCTAATAGAGAGCAGCGATAGAATGGCCCATTGGGAAGCGATGCATCCGAGGTCATATCGATGTGGTTCTTGACCTGGTAGTGCAGAGGTACCCTGGTAGGTGAGGAGAAGATATCCGATTATTCTTCCATGACCTTATCTACTTGCTTTTGTTGTGTGGAGAGGTCGGCCATAGAGACCATGGGTGTGGCTGTGATATTTCGCTCATTTTGAGAGGGAATCAAGAAGAAGACAAACTTCCCCATATGAGAGATGAACTTCCTGCATTACTTAGAAGAGATCAAGTAAATAACACTAGGTGGGGCTGCCTTGGGTATCCTATACAATTTTCTGTTCAATGTAATAATAACACTACGAGGCTTAGACTCATATACAACATGATGTTTCCATAAATAACGTTGGCCCAAAAGAACATCACAAACTTTGAGAGGAGAAACATCAGACAATACCTCATCTTTGGAGGGCTTCATGTCGTACAATAGTCGACACTGTTGGCTGATGCAGAGATCACTTCCTTAGTAAAGCCATCCAATGGTGTATGGTTGTGGGTGTAGCGTTGTCAATAGGGCCATCCGCTTGAAAACCTCTACTGAGATGAGGTTCTTTGGGCTACCTCTATCAATGATGAAGTGTAGCAGGGTGCCTTTTACCCATATCTTTGAATGGAAGAGGCTCTCTCTTTCTTCTGGCTCGTTCAGGTCACCAGTTTGGAGCCTGGTGGTAGAAGCGATGGTACTAGATTCATCATCAATGAACCATCTTCCCCTTTATAGTTTTGAATAAGATTCATAACCTGCATCTGATTCATAGGCTTTCACTTCGGCCACCAATGACTTCTTTGAGCAGCAGTCAGCAGTGTTATGCCAATGGCTCTTATGGAAGTCGCATCACTTCCCGGTAACTTTCTTTGTCTTTCTAGTGTCCTTTTCTTGCGGCTTGGACTGGTTGTCCTGATAGTGTCCATATTTACTCTGTCCTTTGTTCTATGGGTTGGGGTCACCCTTTCCTATATTTTTATGTGAGGGTTTCCGAGGCCAAACTTGGCGTGTATTTTGTTTGAGCTTCTACTCGATTTTGATAGCATATCGGTAGGTCGTGTCCAAGGATGAGATGTCTAGAAATTCTATTTCGGTATGGATGTATGTATGTAGATAACCGTGATACTTCAGCACTAGATGTTGCTTTGAATCTTCGATACCCAGCTTGGTGTGAAAGGTATGGAAGATATTTGTGAAATCTGGCACTGCTTGGTCTCTTTCTTGCCGCAATGTGGTCCATTTGGTGTACAATTTGTCATAAATTCTAACATGGTAGTATTGTTCCTTAATAACATCCTTGAAGGATTCTCAGGTGGTCATGACTGTAAATAATGAGGTTTCCTCTATTTCCTTTTTCTAATAGAAAGTTTCCCACCAATCTTTGACATGGGGAATGACTTTGAGGAGCACAAAAGTAATCTTTTCTCTATTCAAAAAGTTATGAATAGAAAATACCCTTCTAGTAGATTCAACCACTTGTCTGCAACATCTTCATCTATCTGACCTTCAAATATAATAATATCGAAGTTTATTTGTACCTTGAAGGGGGCAGCGCCTCCGCTCGAAGAAGATGTGTCACCTGTTGGTAGTCGCTCAAGGATTTGCACGAAACTATCCATCATCTCGTTCCTCTGTTGCGTGAGGGATTCCTCAATAAATAGTTTTAAAGGATCTCCTATCTCGTCATGTTTCTTTTCTCCTACCATGAGAGGTTGCTTGGGCATGTGAGAGCTTTTGTCCTCAAGAGAAACAGGCTCGAAACCCAACTCTTTGTACTCTGACCTCATTCGGAACATGCATTAAGACGACAAGGAGTAGACCACTTTGATACCACTGATCCATATTTTATGAGTAGAACGAAATGAATACAGATTATTAACAGGTGTTTAACACAAAATAATAGAGATACAGTAAAACTGCTTTTCTATTCAATAAGAAAATAAGCTAAAATTGTAAAATGCAGTGGAAAATAAGCTTGTTGGAATGGTGGTGGCTTATCTCCGAGAAGAAATGTGATGGTTGCGCTCATTTGAAAGAAGATGGTTGAAGTGAGGCTCTGAAGGCATTTTTTCAATAAAGAAGAATTTCAAAAACCCTAGACATCCAGAAACCTAACCCTAGGAGATGAAGCCCCAAAAGTCATGTGGTCCCTGTTTGGGTAAGTCTGTACATCAACTTCCCGGGATCGTAACTTTTTCATACAATCTCTATTTGACACGCTCAATACCTCGTTAGAAATATTTATATAAGGACTACAACTTTTGTGTGAGAAACATCGAAGTACATTACATGTTGCTCCCTGTTTTCCCAAAAAAACATCGTTTAGGGCCTCAAAACGGCTCCAAAAGTTTCAGGACCCCAAAAACTGTTAAAAGTAGTAAATTGCCAAAATTGCTAGAAAACTATTTTCAGCCAGTTGGAAAATGTGGGTGGCCATCGATATCCACCTAGATCAATCATGGTCTATTATCTCATGAGAAGAGGGGTTAAAGGCCCAGAGTTTGTTTCGTAGTTGTTGTTAAAAGAATAAGAAACACTACTACATTTGGGCGGATTATTCCACGAAAATTTTCCACGCTTCCACTAGTTTCATCTTTTTTTTAAACAGGGCGGGATTTTCGTCGATATTGCCATGCAAGTTCATCACAATATCCACGAAAATAATTTTTAAATCTAGTTGGGATTTCGTCACTAGAGCGACGAACTTTCGTGGCAATATCGACGAAGATTTTGCCTATTTCATTGGTCGGTGTTAATGGCTAGTTGACTATTTGATCTATATATATGTTAGGTTATCATCAATGACATTTAGGTTATCAATGACATTTTGGTTATCATTACATAGGACCAACAATACATAGTTCATTTAACATCACTTGGAGTCTTAAATGTTTCATTGCTCGTGCACAACACTTCACAAGCTTATGCTCTCTGCTTGATAATTTAAATGCAAGTTAGGGATTCAACAACCCTTACATTGACTAGAATATATCATCCCATCACTATTCTTGTGGTGTATATAAGGAGACCTTGGGATTCCATGACATCATTATCACAACAATTTTATAGCTCACCACTTTTGATGTTGACCAATCCTCCTAAGTGAAATGGAAAAAACTCAAAAGATGGAAAATTGTATCTCCATAATTTTTTCACTGATCACAAAATTTTGGACCTTGCCATACTCTCATCAATAAAAATTTCCATTTGAGAACCTTGCTAGAAAAACAAAACCACATAAATAATAATTTTTTGAGAAGGGTTTTAATCTTCCAAAGCATATACCGCTACCATTTAACCTCTTCCCCTTTCCCTTATAGAAACATTGTTGTCTATCTAAGATATGCCTTGTATTTACCTCCCATAGCATGTTTTGACCTCACCAATTAATCTTCTTAATTCTATAGTTTTATGAAACAAGAGGGAAACATATTCATGAAATCCTACCATACCCTTTTCTTGATCACCTACTAATCCTATATCGTTTAAATATTTTCATCCGTATTTCCACGAGATTGCATTGATGGGGTTATGAGCATATTCTAGGTAAAATATATTGTTCTACCTTAGAGTGTTCAATAACCATGCTAAAAATTTGTGCATACCTCCACTACCAATCAATAGATCTACACCAACATTAAATCTCCTTCAATTTCCTATCTTCCTTGACAACCAAATACCAATAGGGGGAATGATAGGACTAACGCCTTCAAAATAATAGAATTATTGGTAAGTCTCTTGATCGGTATTCTAATCCAATCCTCCATTGCAAGTGGATCTACATACTTCTAAAACATTACCTCTTTCCACAAACCTTCAATATGGATGAGTCTCCAAAGGTTTTCACTACTAGGTATTTTCTAAAGTAGTACATCTTCTTTAAAACCCACATCCCACCTTCCTAAGATTAACTACTCTACCCATTTAACTAGAGGCATGCCTTCTTTTTGTTTGTTACAAAACCAAAGAAAATTGAAGACCTTCTTTTTAATTTTGTTTAAAATTCCTTTAGGAATGTATGCAAGTGAGTGTCAATAACCTATGATGGCTTAAAAAATTGCTTTCACCATGGTCAACCTCCCTCCCATTAACAACCATCTTGTGAACCAAGAGGAGATCCACTTCTTGATATTGTTGTAAATCCAAATACAATATTTAAACCCATACTCATTATATTTTAATTCAAACCCTAAATATTTGAATCCTTTGATGTAATCATTGAACCATAAAAGGGAAGAATTACATGGATTGCATGTTCCTTCTCTTGCATTGTCTCATGAAAAGTGATGGAAGATTTTTGAGTGTTAATTTACAACCTTGAGGATTTCATAAATCTCCAAAACCAATTGGATAATCCATGCATCACTAAGGGATCCATTACCAAACAATAGTACATCATATACAAATGACAAGTGAGTTAGAAAGATATTTCATCCAACCATAACTCTTTTTAAAACCCTATGGTTTCTTTCACGAATCAAATTCTTTCCGAGAAATTTTTATACCATTAAAGAAGGAAGGGGAGATAGCGGAAAATAATAGCTTAATCTCGTTTATAGATTACAATTTCTATGGTCGGTCCATTGATTAAGAGTGAGAAAGAAATAGAGAGAAACATCCTTCAATCCAATTCACAAATTCAATCTTGCAACCAACATGTAGGAGAATGAATCTAATGAAATCCCAATTAACCTTGTCATATTCTTTTGAGAGATCCATATTTATAATAAAATATGACATATCTTTAACCTTAATAAAGTGTATACCTTCTTGGTATATACTAATAGATTTATGAAATTGTGCATTGTTTAAAAAACTAAATTTCCCCTTGGAGATTGAGCCGAGGGAAGTAACATTTTTGAGCCTTATTTCTATGACATTGGAAATGATTTTGTAAACTAGTTATAAAATCTTCAAAGGCATTGGATGCATATTTTTTGGGTATCAAATCCAAACAAGTTAAGTTTAAGGCTCCCAATATCTTCTCTAACTTACTATATTCTTCAACAACTACTAATACATAAGCTTCCAACATTTCATAGAACCCTAAATAAATCTCCATTGGCTAGCCATTTGGTCCTAGGCTCTTGTCCTTTTGGAAAGAGTGCACTACATTTTTCATTTCCCCCTTTTTCACTTTGGCCATAAGGTGTAAGTTTTAATATTCATTAGTGAACCTTGGAAAGTATGATGAGAGACTTACAATTTCCACTATGTTAATCCTTATTGATTCCTTAATTTTTATTTGAAAAACACATACCTCTACTGTTGCTATCACTCGAAACTTTGAAACCCTCTCACCATTTTAATTTTGCACATCCTATATGGTGTTAGATATCTACCTTGCCTTGGCATAGCTATGGGAATATTTAGTATTTTTATCTCCTTATACCAACCCCATTTCTTGGCTCTTTTATCTCCACTTTGATTCCTCCCACTCCAACAATTCTTTCTTTGTAGCTTTTAAATCTTTGATAATCAACTTCTCTTCCTTAGAAAATTTACTTGTTGAATTCCTAGTATAAACACTTGATATCTCCTCTTCAAAACTGGACAATTGAATATGAGATTCTTTGTATTTCCTCTTATCTCATTCTATTATGATATCTTTCACTCTTTTAAGGTAGCCATTAAATTGAAACATAGCTCTATATTCCTTATCACATCATATTTTTTCCATTCACTATTCACTACCTCAATGAATTCATGATCCTTAAGGAAATATTATTTAAAATTGAATGGCCATGGGGGATTTTCATCTAATTTTTCCATTTGCAAAATAATAGGAGAATGATTTGAAATCCTCCCTTATCCAATCCAGGACTTGGTTCTTTCAATATCCTCCAACATAATGTATTCCATTAGAAATATATCTGATCACTTAGCAATACCATCACCCTCTACTTCGTTATTCCAAGTTGGAACTAATTTCAGAGGCTCCATGTTACAAAGCTTACAATACTCTAAATTATTTAAAAGAAACTCCACTAGAGGATCCATTCTACCTCTATCTCCCCAAAACTCCCCATTTTCTGAGAATTAGATTCATGTCCCCATTTAGAATTACATTGTTTCTTTTGACCTTTCCTACTAGAAAAAAACATTCATAATACTCTTTCTAATGCTAAAATGGACCATACACATTAATAGAAGATAATGATATGCATACCTCACCTAAATAAATATTCAAGTAAATGGATAAAGAAAAAATAAGCAAGTTTCATAACTATAAATATTTATTCCACCCTATATCTAGGCCCCCAAAATTCCTTTTTGCATTTATAGTCATAAAAATCTAGCTTGGGAATGGTGCTAATAAAACACCTTTTGTGTTCTCTCTATCTAACATTGTCTCCTACAATTATAAAATACCTTTTTTGTTCTAAACATCATTTCCTCCTCCTGGGATGGATCAAACCTTGGGCGCTTACCCCTTAGGGAGATAGACTTTTATCCCTTGAAATATTATGAAGTACTCTTATTGTAATTTTAGATATTTATTCCTCAACAAAATCAAAGGGACTACCTTTGTGTTCTTTTATTGTACGTTCAAATTCCTTAATTAGGATTGGAGAGTTAGGTTTGGCTCTATCCTCCACCTCTTGGTCCTACCCTTTCTCATATATGACCTTTTCATCATGGATATTTTTCTTAGGACACACCCTTCACAAATGATTGTATACGTGGAAAATAATACATTCAAAAGGAATTCTAGCATAATATATATTCTACCTATGATACAAACCCTATATTTTAATATCAAGACCTTTGAGAAGACCATCCCCAAGGTTCATCTCTACATATATATTGGGTATCATGGTGTAGTCCAAGTTCCTCATTCTTTCAATAATATCCAAAAAATTCTGTAATTTACTCCCTATTAGAGTTAAGGATCATTTAGACCAAATTTATGAGGTTAGAGAATGAAGCTTGATACACAGAGGCTAAATATTAGCTCTTTCATTCATAGGGAAAAAAATAAGAATCCATTTGTTGTGAGGAAAATATCTCTATGGCATGGGCACCTATGTTTGGTAAGCCTCTACCACTTAATAATGACACTTCTAGTAGCAGTAGGAATGTTTAAGTCCTATGTATTAGGACTAGACAAGGGAAACAATGACTTGTGAATGGGGCCAACGTTCAAATTTTTTCAAATTGTTTCTAAATTCATTGAAATTTGACATGGATAGACTATTTGCATGCCTTAATGATATGGGAGGGTTTATGGACTCAAATTTAACTCACACACCCACTTTCTTCCATCATCGATTCATCATGTAAACCATAAACCCTAATTTAGTGGAGTCATCGAATTTTCGGGTTTTAGTGTTCCCAGTGAATGGATGTGTTGTTTTTGACATGGAATGGGACAACACATGTACCTTCTTAATTTTCTTCCTTCACTTGATGTGGGCCTGGTCATTCCCAGCCTTGAATTGAAATTTTCCTCTAGTATTAGTCATCTCCCTTCATGACAGTTGTCACCCAACGATCATTAGATCACAAGGTCATTAGTCATCTCCAAGTATCTTACTTAGAATCATCTTCTAGGTCACGTAACCCACTTCTAGGTCAGTACTTAACCCATTTCTAGGTCACTTAACCTATTTCTAGGTCACTTAACCCATTTCTAGGTCACTTAATCTATTTTCCTCATTTTGAGGGTTAACCACTTTCCATAATTATAAATAGGACACTTACATCATAGAACATTGGCCAGTCATGCCAAAGGCTCCGATCAATAGGTCATTTTTGTCAAGCTTTCCCTGGGTACATGTAACATTGTTAAGGATATTTGGTCACAATGAGAAACATGAATTTCAATTACAAGGATGATTATAGGCCCAACTTCAAATATTGAGCACAACAAGATTGATCCTTGGGGCCTAAGCCATGAATTGACGATGAATATCTAAGGATTTAGTCCCTAATACATGATTCATGGGCCCTCATTGTGGATATACATGGCCTATTTTTGGAGTTACAAGGATTGTGGATATACATGGCCTAGTTGAATTCCAAAAGCCAAAGATATAACAACAAAGTTTCATTTAGATAAAGGAAATGAAGTAAATTATGGGAGAACCTATTGAAGAGTACGACTAGAGATTCCAATATCTATTTCACACATCAAGGTACAAAATATATGATACCTAGCTGCATAATGACAAAGATCCTCCTCTTGCAAGAAAGATAATACTTTCAAAGGAATGTTTGGGTGCAAGCCATCATAATCAATTCGATGGCTAGGTACCTTGGAAACATAGGTGCCTAATTTGTTTGAGATAAGGGTTCAATAATAATGTATTAAGGGTTCAATGTAATAATGTAGTGTGTTCAAAGTAATAATGTATTAAGGGTTCAATGTATGAGAGGGTTAATTTGTTTGAGATAATAATGTCTTAAGGCGTTAATGCATTTATAGGGGACTAGTGTGTTTGGGATTATAGTTTCTTAGGGGTTTCATGTCTTCATGGTTTCTTAATGAAACATTCTGATGATTTCAAGGGTTAGGCATGCCAACATTCATAGGGATTAGGGGGTACACAATGTCCAGGACCATAATAATTAGTGGTCATAGCATATTGGTGGATTAGTGGTTAGTGGCAATAGTGCATTAGGGGTTAACATCATTTATTGGGTCATAATGTGTGAGGGAGTGATTCGGTCAGGGGAGACCATTTAATTCAAGATTCATGGAGATTGGGGGGTATATTATGTCCAAGGAGGGTTATAGTGATCGATATTTTATACCATGACATGATAATTTAATGTCAAATATTTTATACCATATATATATATATATTATATATATATATATAATATATATATAT
>ML780291.1:777854-816726 GCA_009831015.1 Picea engelmannii | reverse complement strand
TGCCTCACCTGTGAGTACACCCATGGTCTGTGGCTGCAAATTGAGAAAAGATGATACTACCCCAGAAGTGGATCAAAGGATGTACAGATCTATGATAGGAAGTTTGCTATACATCACTATAACAAGACCAGACATCATGCATGTTGTTGGGATGGTCGGAAGATTTCAAGCTGCCCCTAAACAGAGTCACTTAGTAGCTGTCAAAAGAATTTTCAAATATCTGAAGGGAACTCTGTCTTATGGTTTGTGGTACCCAAGAAATCAAATTTTCAGCTGGTGGCATATTCAGATGCAGATTGGGCCAATTGTATAGATGATAGAAAGAGCACTAGTGGAGGTGCATTCTTCTTGGGTGATTCGTTAGTTGCATGGCTAAGCAAGAAGCAAAGCTCTATAGCTTTGTCTACCACAGAAGCAGAATACATTGCAGCTGCTGCATGTAGTACTCAGGTAATATGGATGATACAAGCGCTTGCGAACTTGAAGGTAACATATGAAGAACCCATTCCTCTTCACTGTGATAATACTAGTACCATTAGTGTTTCCAAGAATCTAGTTCTTCATTCGAAGACAAAGCATATACCTCTGAAGTATCATTTCTTAAAAGATCAGGTTGCCAACAAAGTAGTACAGTTGCAGTACATTCCCTCCATGGAGCAGATTGCTAATCTATTTACCAAACCACTACCAAAGGCACAGTTTGAATACCTCAGACAGAAGATGGGTGTTTTACCCTTCTCTAACTAACCTTTGCATTTTGTCAGGGGGAGCGTGTGCTTAACAGATCGCCTGAAGAGACATTTTGGTCTTTATACCAGTATTGAATATACGAGTGTAGTTGTGTTGAGTTTGGTCATGAGCAACAAAGATGGACATTTTGTTTGAAGTGTTCTTGAAGTAATAAATGTGAATCTGAAACATATGATGCTTATTGAATTATATAAAAGGTTGCTGCAAGTAGGGAGATAAAATGTGCATCATTTGCTGAGCTCACATAGAGAGAGCACAAATGATTTTTGAAATAATTCCAGAGAGAATAGATCTAAACATCTTTGACATGCACAAATCTGAAGATGTATAGCAGAACGAAGAAGATTGCAGCTGCAAAAAGTCTTTTTTGTTTGAGCATAAATACAGAGCCTAGATGATTGATTAAAGGAGCGCAGGTCCAAAGGATCTTTTCACAAGAAGCCTGGTTCCTGAACATGGTATAGTGGCAGCAAGAGATCAGAGCTGATACCTTTCCCAGGTATTTCCGTTGAGTGCACAAAGTCAGGGGGAGCTTAAGGAGATCAGTTTAATCCTTTGCCCTTGATGTCAAAGGGGGAGAAATAAAAGACATATTGCCATCAATATACATATTGCCATCAATGCCAAAGGGGGATATTGTTGGAAATATGGCTATAAAAGAGATGACGCAGATGGTTAAGGTTGTCATTGAGGGCAATCGGTCAGATGGTCAAGGTTGTCATTGTCATTAATCGGTTGGTTATAGAGCACGCACAAAAGAGCTGGAACACAGAAGTTGAATCACAGGTGCTGAAACACAAGTGCTGGAACACAAGTGCTGAAACTCAAGTGCTGGAACACAAATGCTGGAACATAGAAGCTGGAGCACAGATGATGACGCAGACGATCACGGTTGTCATTGATGGCAATCGGTTGGTTATGGAGCACGCACAACAGAAGCTAGAACACAAGTGTTGAAACGCAAATGATGGAACACAAATGATGAAACACAAGTGCTGGAACACAAGTGCTGAAATGCAAGTGTTGGAACACAAATGCTGAAACACAAGTGCTGGAACACAAGCGCTGAAATGCAAGTGTTGAAACACAAATGTTGGAACACAAAGGTGCACAAATGATGCTGGAACACAAAGGCGCACAAGAGATGCTGAAACACAAAGGCGCACAAATGATGCTGGAACACAAAGGCGCACAAGAGATGCTGGAACAAAAAGGCACTTAGGCTGAAACACAGTGTTGTAATAGCTGAAACATAGTAATGCTACATATGCTGAAACACAGCGCTGGGCTGAAACACAGTGCTGGAAAACTATGCTGAAACAACGTTGGATCCTTGCTAATAAAAACACATGCCTTAGCCTCAGTCATGACTAGCAGCAGAAGTTACCAATCATTTTCTTAAGAAATAGCACGCATGATGTGGCATGCGTAGAGGAGGCACGAAAAGATCCAGTTCAGAAAATCAGGGAGAATGTTGACATGCAAAAGCAGAAGAAAGAATGAAAGAAAGGGAAACTGCAGTTGGAGTTGAGAAAAGCGGAAGGACTTTTAGTCTAAAAATAGACTAGCAGTTAAGACATGAAGAGGACAGCGTTGCATGACGTGGCATGCGTAGAGGAGGCATGCAAAGAGCCAGTTCAGGAAAAATTAGGAAGAATACTGGCATGCGAAAAGCAGAAGAAAGAATGAAAGAAAGGGAAACTGCAGTTGGAGCTGAGAAACGCAAGGAAAACCTATGCATATGATAAATCTATATAATGCGCTGGAACATAGATAAGTTGTGGTTTTTGAAGCGAGAGAGAGAGAGTTTTGGATGTGAGAAAAGAGGGAGGAGAACCTACGGGACAAGAGAAGGAGTTGAGAATGGGCTGCAGAGGACAGTTAAGCAGAGCAGCAGATCAGAGACAGTGAAGAATGCAGAGTAGATCAGCAGAAAGGGTAAGCAAGCTTTATCAGAATGAACAAGTTGATTTAAGAAATATTTATGCTGACAAATTAGGGTGGTAGGGTGGTGCTAGGGAGACGTATGTCTCTTTCTCTGCAAGTGGGTGCTTGTAGAATCTGAAGGTTGGTGCCTTCACTCAGTTGGTGTTGAAGTAAAAAGGAAGTCGGTGCTTCCACTCAGTGGGTGCTGGGATTATGTGGGAGTTGGTGTTGGCAATCAGAGGTTGTAGCCTCTATGAGTTGGTGATCATAAAAGATGAGATGTAATGCAGTTGAAGCTTGCTTAACATCTTAAGAAGACGAGGTTTTTTCCCTGGTTGGGTTTCCTCTTGAAAAATCTGTGTCTCATACTTGTGAGTGAATGCTGTGTGTGATTTCTATTCTTTATGTTATCTGCCTTATGTTTATAACTCTGAATTTCACAGTAAAGACTCATTGCCACTAAGATTAATGATTCAAAGTTAAAAAGAGGATAAATAGTTAATAATCTACACTAACTGATTCACCCCCCCCCCCGCTCTCAGTTAGTTCATACCTGTAACAAAAAACATACTAATAGTCCACATATTCCTAGTTAGAGTCCTTGTTCATGAAAAATAAATCCTTTTTTAGGTCCCAAGGCCCTTACTTTCCTCCCCAGGATATAACATAGGCCTTGAATCTCATTTGTGGTGCGAAAAAATCATACTAGTGCCCATATCCCACCCAGATTCCAAAGACACCTTAGAAAGGATCTAAGTGGTTGTTTGAGGCCTAGTTCATGGTCCTTGAACTCAAGAAGCTTCATTTTGTGCCTAAGCTCTATGTTCTCCTCCCCTTTCCATGGTATATTACCTAAGACCAATTCTTACTATAAATACATACTAATGGTTCCAAAGGTACCCATAGAGACCAAAGATCCCCTTCACAAGTCTTATTTGGTTGTTCATTGGTTCAATAACTATTACATGAAGCTTGATACTGAGAAGATTCAAATAGGGCCTTAACACCTTCTTTTCTTTCCCTAACCATGTTTAAGGCCCCTAGTACCTTACATGGTGTGAACATCCTCCTGATGGCTCTAAGTTCCTACTTAGAGGCCTTGAGAGACAACTATGATGCATAAAACCTGTGAATGGTGCCCATATCCCACCCATAGGCCAAAGATTCCTTAGAGATGGTCTGTGTGGTGCTTCAAGGATTTGTTCATAATGATTGAGATCAAGAATATTTGTACAGGGACTAGGTCACTTGTTTTCCTACCTCATCCATGGTATATCTCTTGATATGAAATCTTATTTCCATAATATATTAATGGTGCACACATTCCCAATAGAAGGACTTAGTCTTTGACATTAGGTACGAGAAATATTTTCTCTGAGCATAAGCCCACGATCCTAGACTTCTTCATTTAGATATCCATTTAGAAAGGATGACTTGACATCCATTTGATAGACTTTAAACCTTTTATGACAAACATAGGCAATACATATTCTAATATCTTCTAATCTTGCTATTGGTGCAAATGTTTCATCAAAATCCAGTCCTTCTATTTGAGAATATCCTTTGAAGACCAATCTAGCCTTATTTCTTAGAATATTTCCTTTCTCATTCATCTTAATTTTGTAGACCCATTTGGATCCTATTACTTTTTTATTTCCTAGCCTAGGGACAAGTTCCCAGGTGTCATTCTTTTCAATCTGATCCACTTCCTCAATCATTGATTTTAACCAATTGACATCTTTACTGGCTTCATTAAAGTTCCTGGGTTCCACCATGGATATGAAGGCCCTCAATCATTGATTTTAACCAATTGACATCTTTACTAGCTTCATTAAAGTTCTTGGGTTCCACCATGGATATGAAGGCTATATGTGATTGCTCGGTGTCTTTGATTATCCTTCTCCTGGTTTGTACACCTTTGTCTTTCTTACCAATTATCTGACTTTCGGGATGATTCTTTTGAGTAATTCTGGAGGAAGGATTTGATGTTGATTGTTGTCCCAACTCTTATTTTATGGGTGTCTCTTCTCCACCTGATTCATCATCTTCTTGTGACCCTAAGATTTGTTGTTCTTCATTTTCATTATTTTCATCACCCTTTTTATATGACTTGGTGCTTATTCTTTGTTGATCTTTTACTGGAGCTTCTTCATCAATTCGAACATCAATACAGTCTACTAATTTATGTATTCTTTTGTTGAAGCAATTGTATCCTTTACTGTTCGTTGCATATCCTAAGAACATACCTTCATCATCTCTACCATCCAATTTTCCCAGATGATCATCATTATTTTTGATGTAGCATTTACTTCCAAATACTTTGAAGTGCTTGATTGATGCAGGTCAACAAAAACACAAATCATATGGAGTTTTATCACTGTTCGGCCTTAGATGCACTTTGTTCAGAATATGAACAATCATGTGAACAACCTCCACCCAAAAGTTTTGTGAAATGCCCCTTTCAATGATCATAGTCCTTTACATTTGCTAAACTGATCTATTTTGGTGTTCTACAACTCCATTTTGTTGGGGAGTACCTGAAATAGTATATTCTCTTTTAATTCCATGTCTGTCACAGAATTATTTGAAATATATTGACATAAATTATCCTCCTCTGTCTGAGCGAATTGCCTTTAACTTCCTTCATGTTTGAGTCTTAGCTAATGCCTTAAACGTTTTGAAATTCTCAAATGCATCATATTTTTATCTCAGAAAGGCAACCCACCTAAGTCTGGAGAAGTCATCAATGAGTAGAATAAAGTAATTTTCTCCTCCAGTTCCTTCCTTTTGCAATGGTCCACACATATCGATATGAACAAGTTGATGTGGTTTCTCTGAAGATGTGAAACTCTTCGATTTGAATTGAGCACGAGTCAGCTTCCTCATTTGACAGGATTCACATATAGAGTTATGAGGCTTAGATATTCTTGGAATATCTTTCACAACACCTTCATTATTTAGTTTGACAATATGATCAAAATTCAGGTTTCCAAGCCTCCTGTGCCATAACTAACTTTCATCAAATTTGCTTAAGTGACATTTCTCCTTATCTTTCGTCAGAATATAGACATTGTTTTGAGTTCTAACCCCTTTTGCAATCAACTCTCTTGTTTTCACTGTTTTTATTTTACAATTCTTGGCAGTGAAAGTGACTTCACATCCGCTGTCACACATCTAACTGACACTAAGAATATTTTTCTTTAAACCATCAAAAAATAATACATCTTGCGCTTTGTTTCTTCCATCAATTAGGATTACTATACCTTTACCTTTGATCTTTCCTGGAGCATCATTTCCAAAAGTCACACTTCCTGATTTACTTTCTTTGAGTGATAGTAACTTACTTTTGTCACCTATCATATGACTGGAGCATCTGTTGTCAATATACCAGGGGTTCTTTTGTCTTTGAGCTGAAAATACTAATCCACACTTGTTATCTTCATTCTTCTTCCAAATGTTGACATTTTCAACTCTGTGATTTGAATTTGGCTTATAGTTCTTTAATCGACAATTTGCAGATTTATGTCCATAATTATGGTAGATGTAACATTCTGGTTCATTGAATAAAGGATCATAATGATTGTTATGCTTAATCTGTGCCTTTTTTCCATCTATCACATGATTTGCAGTATGAGGTTGTTTGTTACATGGTTGTTTCATTCCTTATTGTGGAAGATATGTATTCCTTGGTTGTCTTGATTTCTCATGTCTAAATCTTAAAGAACAATTTACAACTTTGTGGCCAAAGTTAGAACAGTAAAAACAATATCCATAGAAAAAATCTTTGTACCTAGAAAATGGTTGTCTTCTTTGAGCACATCAATTTATTCCATGCTGATGATTTTCTTGAGCAGAGGGTTTATCATTTATTTGTTTTACAGATTCAGTTCTTGTACCTTAATCTTCACTCCTCCTAGGCGGTTGATTATCTTCCTTTGTTTCTGTAGGTTTTTTGTTTTCAATGGTTGTAGATACCCGTTTCACAAACTTTATGGATTCTTTGTTTCTTGGTTGACTACATCTTGATCCCTATTCATAACCCAAACCAGTTTTCAACTTTGAATTCCTTTGTCGATTCAGAATGGAGGCTAATCCTTCTAAGTCTCTAATACTTGTCAGAATCTAATGATATAAGGCCTGGAATTTCTCTAGATCTTTTCTGACAATCAGTACTTCAACTTCCAATTTTTCACCTTTTGTTTCGAATTCCTTCAATTTTTGTTTGAGGATGTCTTGAATCTTCCTAAATTCTTCTAAATTAACCTTCAATAGAGCAATTTCTTTAGATGGTTTGTTGCCTGTTTTCTCATACCTACGCAGTATTTTTTTTTGTTTTCTTTTCTTTTCCCTGAGTCTATCAATCTCTTCCATGGCACTGACAAGTTCTCCTTCAAGATCTACTACTTCTTTACAATCAACGAAGTCACCTCCTGTATCTTCAGTATTTAGGTCTTCTAAAGCTATTAGCATGATATCATTTATTTTATTTTCAATAGAAGAGTCAATGCTTTCATCATCTAAAGAATGGTCATTATTGTTTACACAAAGGATTTTATTCTTAAAATTATTCTCTTTATATACCTTCTTGTGTTTGTTCTTCTCTTCATCGTCATATGTCTAATCCTTTCTTTTGTGAGGACACTTATATGAAAAAATACCTATCTTACCACAGTTGAAACATTTGAAGGGAAGTTTACCTTTGTATTTGCCCGATCCTTTCGTCAGTCTTCTCACAAAATTTGCTTCAATCTCATCTATATCAAAGTCTGTGTTTTTCTTTAGTTTAAAGGATGCCTCTCTTGTAGTGGATTTAATTTTTGTGATTCTCATTTCATAAGAAGTTATGGTTCCAAGAAGTTGATCTAGTGTCAATGTTTTGAGATCAGTTATTTCTTGTATAGACGATACCTTTGAGTTAAATCTACTAGAAAAGGTTCATTTATCTTTTCACCTAGACATTTCATAGTGTTGACATGTTCTTCTATACGTAAGAAGTACTTACTGATAGTTTCTTCTTCATCCATATTTAACTGCTCAAATTTCAATTTGTGAGTCTGAATTTTTGCCTCTTTCACCTTTTCATTACCTTCATAACTAATTATCAACTTGTCCCACATATATTTTGTTGAATCACAGTGCATGACTTTCACAAACTCGGATGATGCAATTCCACTGAGGATGGCATTCATTGCTTTTGAATTAAAGATAAACTCCAACTTATCATCTTTTTAGGCCAAGACTACTGCATTCACATATCCAGTTTCAACGACATCCCAAACATCAGCACCCAAAGACATTAAATATGTTCTCATCTTTATTTTCCAGAAGCAAAAATTTGTTCCATCAAACACAGGTGATCTATTAGTTGAACTTCCTTCATGACTAGTCATGTTCAAGCTTATGGATCTACCTTTGATCAAAGGCACCGGCTCTGATACCAATTGTTGGAAATATAATTGCAAGGGGGGGGGTGAATCAATTATAATATAATCTTGAAACTTTTCTTGCTCTTCTCTGAATATTTCTATATTATTATTTAATGTGTTACTGATAACTTAAGATGCATAGATATACAATATTTGATCAATCACACAGAATACACAAAGACACATATTTTCATGAGGAAACCCATAAAGGGAGAAAACCTCTTCTTCTTTGGATGTCAATCAAGATCCAACCTTCATGTACATCATAGTATTTGAGCACAAACTCAAATATGAGGCTCCAACCTCTGATATCAAGCTACAACTTGTAGAGAGAACCAAATCTAAGATTTCTCTAGCACCTACTAGATGGAAGCACCAAATACCAAAAAATCTTCTAGCACCCACTGTAAGTTAGAGGAGTACAATCCTCCCTAGCACCACCCTACCACCCTGAATGAATCTTAAAAAACTTTACTTACTTGCTCTATCTTTGATATGGTCTGTTACAACTCCATGTCTCCTCTTCCTTCTTTGGTTTCTATGCTCTATTATGCTTTTGCCTCTTTTTTCTTCTATGCTATGCTCTTTTTCATCCTGTGCCCAACACACCCTTGTTCAACTTCTCTTCTCCCTTTTATGCTATGTGCTTCCTCTTCATACTATAAACTGCACCTCTGATCTTTGCTACATGTCCTACACCCCCTCTACTTCTACCTGCATGCCTCACTATTAAGAGAATCACACTCTCTTCTCTGTTCTGCATGTCTTTCTGATGCCGAGTCCTATGCTTGATCATCATTGCAACTCTTCGTCTTCTTTGGAGGTTATATTGAATTTTTTCATCATTAGTAGCCGTTATCCAAAGATCCTTTGGCTTCTCTGGTGGTCTCAAGTCTTCATCTTCTTTGTCAGTTACAACCGGTCATTTTTGGCTTCTTTGGCTTCTAAGCTCCTTCCTTCACGTGACCACCGGCAATGACCATACGCCTATACAAAAATCACTTCATGACTTGTGACTTCAGGAATTCTGTTATGAGACATCTCGATTCTTCCAACTCCTGATATTTGAAGTGGATCTTAAGGACGCTAGCTCATTCCTCTATTCTCTCTCCACGTGACTGTTGGATGTGACTTGGGGCCAAGCACTTCAGGAATTTGCATCTTTGGATGCGAGCCAACCCTGGCTCTCCTAACTTTCGAACTCATGCCTAGAAAGAACTAGCTCCGTTCTCAATATGACCTTGGGCGATGATATCATGTGACCACATGATTGCAGGCGTGTCCAAAGGTGTTTTGAAATCAAACTACTTTTCTCCCCACAATTTACCTTGAGCCTCCAGATGTCCTTTCTCCAAAACCATGGTTTCGATTGTGGCTTGCCCTTAACTTATTAAATTTTCTGCACCTTCAATCCCTGCAATGCAACGAGACCATCAATATCATGATCTTGACGGTGATCCTAAAATAACTATTCAGATCTGTCCTCTCAAGTTCTGCGGAGCACATCTAACCTTCCTAATTTAGCGATTGTGATTTACTTCATGATCCGGGCTCCAGGAGTTTCAAATCTCAAACCCTACTTTTCTCCATACACCAAACTTCTGGAGTCAATGATCTACGAACACCTATCCTTCTCAATTGATGGCTCTACCTCTACTTAAGGAATTTGATCTTTCAACTAGATCAACGGTTCTACGGCCCCTTTCTCGATCAATGGTTGAGATCTCCTTCGAGTCTCCAGACTTCTGAAATCTCAAGTATCAAACTTTAATTCCTCTCGAAGTATGCATATTACTGCCACGTGTCCTCTTGGATGGGATGGTTGAAGCTTACTTCAGGTCTTTACCCAGAGTCCATAGGATTACGCCACATCTTTTATGGATCAAATGACTCGTATTTACTTAAGATGATATGACATTGGAGATATTCTTCAGACGATCTGACGATTGAGATCTACTTCAGATGATCTGATGGTCGACAATTTATTTCATCTCTTCGGGCTTTGGGAATTTCAAATCTCAAACTGAAACTCTCGAAGTGATTTCTCCAGAGCTCATGATCCATCGCCATGTATCACTATGGATCTGACGGTTGAGATTTACTACGCATCTTCAGCTCTCTGGACTTCGGATATTTCAACTCTCAAACTAAAACCCTCGAAGTGATTTCTCCGGAGCTCACGATCTGTCACCACATATCCCTCTGGATATGATGGTTAAAATTTACTCCGGCTCTCTCGACTTTGGGTATTTCAAATCTCAAACTGAAACTCTTAAAGTGAGATTTTTCCGTAGCGTAACCTCCTCACATCTTTATACCTAAAACAAATGTTGTTCGTTGATAATGGTTTTAGATCGATGACTCGATCTATCTGTGATGCTTCTTTGACTTGTTTTTAAATAAAACAACCCTCCATACTTGCTTATCATATCCTTCCACTTAATTTGATCCGATGGCCGATGAAGATTCAAATAATTGAATTATGAAACCTTCTACCTCGTTTACCCTATCCTTCACTTAATTTGATCTGACGACTGACAGAAATTCGAATGATTGAGATATAAGATATTTCATCTTATCCTGTCCTTCCACTCAAAACTGTTCCAATGACTATCGGGTATTTGTTTATTCGAATTATCAATGGTCCTAGTTTGTCCTGTGGAGATTTTGATCTTGATCACATTTCTGTACTCTGTTGTTCACTTCTCCTCCCGAGATTATGCTTTTCCTATTTTTCATCGTCGTTGTTGTTCTTGCCATCAATGACAAGCACATGCTTCTTGTGAAAGATTCCAACAAGTTGATCATCAATCCTCCATGGTAGAAATAGAATGTATAATTAACCAAAAACATGTATCCATTCTAATAGACCATGGTGCAAGTTTAACTTATATTTCACCTACAATAGTAGAAGGTTGTAAACTAGATAAAATCAAACACAAAAATTATTGACTGGCTCAGTTAGCCATTGGGATGAAATGGAATATTTTGTAACTAGTAAGAGATTGTAAAGAAATTATGGATGGAATGGTGACTATGGTGGATTTAAACATCTTACCCTTAGGACCCTATGATGTACTTATAGGCATGGATTGGATAGAAAATAATTCAATTGTTGTAAAATTTCGTGATCAATTAATTGAGTAAAGGAAGATTAATTAAAGGAATACCTCAAGGTGTGTCAGTAAGATAGACTTATTCTTTGAAGTTAAAAAGAAATGCAATAAAAATATGTGATATATATGTTGTGCACATATATGAAAATAAGAATGAGGCGGTTAAAATGTTTTTAACTAATGATCTTATACTACAAGAATTTGAGGATGTGTTTCTAGAATAAATTCCACGATTACATCCTAAAAAGGACATAGATTTACCATAGATTTAGTACCGAGATATGCACTAGTGTCTAAGGCCCCTTACCACATGAGCAGTCAAAAGTTGACTGAACTCAAGATGAAGCTCCACTATTTGATGGATAAGCAATATATCAGGCCTTGGGTGTCTCCATGGGGAGCACCATTCTTGTTCATTAAAAATAAAGATGGAACTTTCAGAGTGTATACATTAATTATAGACAACTTAACAAGATGATGATTAAGAACAAGTATCCTTTACCCCACATTGATGACTTGTTTCATAAGTATGAGGAGCTAAGATATTTTCAAAGATAGTTTTTTATGAAGATACCATCAACTTCATATTAAGGAGGAAGACGTTCACAAAACTGTCGTTTGAACCAGATATGGACACTATGAATTTTTAGCGGTACCTTTTGTTTTGAACAACACATGTGTTACATTTATGTGTTTAATGAAGATTGTGGTGAGAAAATATGTAGACAATTTTGTGATCGTGTGTATCAATGACAAATTTATTTATTCAAATACTACAGAGGAACATGAAAAACACCTAAGATTTGTAATACAAACATTTAGATAAAATGAATTGTATGCAAAGTTGAGTAAATGAGAATTTTATCATGAAAAAGTACAATATTTGAGGCATGTAATTTTAGGAGAAGGGATTTCAGTTGACCCAGAAATGATCAAAAAAATCCTATATTGGCTAGTTCCAAAGGATGTGGCATATGTTTGATCTTTCATGAGAATTACAGGGTATTATCTTAGATTCATAGAGGGTTTTTCAAAATTTACTTATCAAATAACGTCTTCGTAGAAAAAAGGGAATCATATTTAAATGGACTAAGAAATGTCAAGAAATATTTGAAAAGATAAAAAAATTGTTAACAACAACATCTATTTTGAGGATAACATATCGACATAAGGACTTTGTGGCATGTACTGATGCGTCAAAGGAACGGCTAGAGTGAGTGTTAATGCAGTATGATTATGTAATTGCCTATGAATGACGAAAATTACAACCATGTGAAGAAAATTATGCACTTCATGATATATAATTTATTCTTATTGTGCATGCTTTGAAAATGTGGCAACACTACTTATTAGGAAGGAGGTTTTTGATGAAAATAAATAATCTTAGCCTCAAACGCTTTTTCTACCAGAAGAACTTGAATGCAAGACAAGCTAGATGCTTGGATTTCATAAGTGAGTACGATTTTGAAATAGAACATATTGAAGGAAAGGGAAACAATATAGAAGATGCACATAGTATGAAACTAAATGCAATTTCTAGTGGCAATATAGAATCTGATCTGAAACAAAAAAATTACACCAGCAATAGAAAATAATGAGAATTACAGAAAAATATAGGAAAAAATTAAGAATAACAAATTAATTGAGGGAGAATCAAAATTCAACTGCAATCATGAAGGTTTAGTGTGGTACAAAAACAAAATTGATGTTCCAAACAAAAAGAATTAATAAATTTGATACTAGCTAAAATACATAAGAAACCTTATTCTAGTCACCCAGGTTACCAAACGACTATAAAAACATTGAAGAAATAGTATTTTTGGCCAAGAATAAGAAAATAGGTAGATGGATATATAGCAAGGTGTATTGAGTTCCAATAAGATGAAGCTTAGCACCATCACCTAACAAGATTATTTAGGTCCATATCCATTCTTGAATGGAAATTGGAGGTGATCAATATGGAATTTATTACAGGACTACCTACAACTAAAAAGAAAAAAGACTCTATAATGGTAGTAGTAGAAAAAATTTCAAAAGTTGCACACTTTATCGTGTAAAATCAACTCAAAAGACCATAAACATTACAAAAAATTTCATGAAGGAAATTTTTAGAATGCATGGTTTACCCAAAACTATCATTTCAAACAGGGACACGGAGTTTAATTAAAATTTATGGAAGACCTTGTTCAGTGTGTTGGACAATCAAATGAGTTTTAGTACCACTTATCATCCTCAAACTAATGATCAGATCGAAAGGACTCATGTAATTGTAGAGGATATGTTGTGGAGGTATGTAATGGACTATCTCACAAAGTGGGAATATTATCTTCATCTAGTTGGATTTGCATATAATAATGGTTATCAAAAATGATTAAAAATGAGTCCCTTTGAGTAATGTATCGTAGGAAGTGTAGAGCACCTATTAGTTTGGAAAATTGAGTTGACATAATTATTTTGGGTTTTGAAATGTTAAAATAAATGGTAACAATTGTTCAGAAAAAAAATAAAATAAAATTGAAAAGTGCACACTACACAGACAAAAGGGCTTTTCATATTTAAAAATGATACATACATAATACAACGTAGTTGGTCATGTTTATCTAAAATTTAAACCCAAAATTATTTCATTCAAATTGGGAAAGAGTTTCAAGTTGTCACCAATGTAATGTGGTCCATTTGAAGTGCTTGGCAGAGTGGGATCGGTGGCCTATCATCTTACCAAATAATTTAAAAACACATTTTTTTTTTCATGTTTCCTTAATAAAGAAATATGTACATGAGGTAACTCATATTGTAAATTGAAATGTGATCCAGGTTGAACTGGAAGTCGAATTCCACCTAGAACCGCTATTTATTCTTAATAAGAAGGAAACTATGTTGTGGAACCAAGCCATTGCCCAGGTTAAAGTGCAGTGGCAACACATTGGTCCTTAGGTGGCCACTTTGGAAATGGAAGAATCCATGAGGAATTCTTATCCATTCTTGTTCTAGAGCTAAGATCTGATCGAAACACTAAGGACAATGTTCAATTCCAGGGGGGAGGATGTAATGTCCCTTCATTTATAAACATTTGAATATTTTAATTTTGATTATTTATGTTAAATATGTTTTGAGAAATTATATCATCATAAACAATGGTGATGATGGATAATTTTTGTAAATATTATTTTAAATTTATTTGATTTAACTAGAGACAAATTGATTAGAAAATCTGGTTACAAAAAGAGTAATTCATTCTTGAATGGGAGAGTTAAAAAAGGATAAAAAACACCACATTAAATTTTGTCTATGAGGATAAGTGTACAACTACTCCCAAATATCTGGGATGTGAGGGAACAAGCTAGCACAAAGTTAGGCCAAGAATATTACCTAGGGTTAGGGATGAGGCTAACTTGGAAGAAAATACTTAGGAAAACTAGTATTCTCCTTGGTAACACAAGGATAGACAAGTATATAGGATCATGGTGAATACTTGTGATGAATATTTGAGTTTGATGGTTCTATTAAAGAGTCAATCTCTAATTTATCTAGAGAAGGTTATTGAAATTTTTAGTTCTTATGGAATATTTAATTATGCTAGTGGATGATAGGAGCAAGTGATTTGGTTGTTTTGGTCTATGGTTTGGAGGAACTGGATTTTTTACTCATTTTTTCCCTTGAATTATTAAATCAAGATTATATATGTTTACTTCCTTAAATTTGTCTTTATATTTTATAACCATATTTGATTTATCAAATTTAGATGCAGTTTATAGAAAAACCATCTATATATTCTTGAGTTAATAGTCTGGAAATGCAACATGCAAAAGATGTGTTTCAACATATTTCTAGTTAGTTGCAACAAGAAAAAGGATTTGGTTGTTTATTGTGAAATTAACTCCCTTTTCTATTAAAAATAAAAAGAAAGAAAAACACATTAACTGTCTAGTGATTTTTTTTATTTATTTATGAAAAACAATTGTAAAATAGAATACAAGAACACAATTTATTTAAAATATAGCAGGAATATATTTAGGAGTTATAGATATTTGTATATAAATATTTTCTGTTTTGACTTATTTTTGATGAAATAAAGAGAAAATACTACTTGGGTTAATACCTTCTGTGTAGAAAGTAAAGTTTCTACCTAGATACAGATATTTACACAAAGTATTTATAGTTAGTTAATAGAGGTTCCTAAATAAGAGACTCTATATTTCTTTATTTTCAAGAACTTGGTAGCAAAGAAACAAAGAATATAAAGAACCCATAACATATAGCCAAGAAAACTACCAGTATTATCTCCAGAAGATAACTACTACCAGTATTATCTCCACAAGATAATTATGATATATATAAACAAGTAGGATAGCCACATAGTGGCTTAATACCTACAAATAACAAAACCACATGTGAGTGGAAGGAAGAACAATGACATAACATTTTCGGTGGTGGAATGAAAGTGAGATAGATGAAAACGAAGAAGAACTCTAGCAGAACTTTGATGGCATTGACAACCATAACAACCACATTATCCCACCCATTTCTCATCAGAGGTGATCCACACAACATGTAAAGAAGATAGTTGAAAAGCGCCATTACATAGGGAAATATGTAGTTCTATTTTCTAACACCGTCTTTTTAACATCCTCTTGAACGTAGTACTATTTCGAGAATATTACAAAATAAGATGTTGAACATTATATGTACTTAATTAGTCCTTGAGTTTATTAATACATGATGAGATTCTATGTGGAAGCATTTTATACTTAAACTTTCATGCATAATACATAAGCAAAGTGAAGGTACTTTGCATAAGGAAATTGAAATGGATTGAAAGTAGTTCTAAAATTAAAAATAGAATATAATTATTTTATTGGGCTTTGAGACAAGAGCTTCAAATTCATGTTACATCGACATTTATGACAAAAAATTCCATTGGTTGTTCTAGTTCTTTATCTACATACTTAAATATGCCATTCAATATATTAAAATGTTAAAATTAAATTAAACCTCGAAATCAAATAAAAAAAAAAAAATGAAACTGATAACAAATAATAACCAATTCTTTATCTAGATACTTAAATATGTCATTCAATATGTTAAAATGTTGTTAAAATTAAAATAAACCTTGAAGTCAATTTAAGAAAAAAAAATGAAATTGATAAAAAAACAATAAATAATGGCTAAAATGATCTTTGAATTGACAAGAAAATGTTGAAGCAACTGTAAACATTAGAAAAAATCACATAAAAAAAACTAAATAAGTGATACAATTTAAATATAATAACTAATAAATAAATAATACAATAGAATATAACCTATGACTTTGAGAGAAGATACATGTGGTCTGTAGAAATCCTCTGCATGGGAAAATTAAATAAATAATACAATCTAACAATTATAAATATACAATAGAATATAATCTGACTTTGAATGCAGATACCTCTGCATGGGAAAATTAAATAAACAATACAATCTAACAATTATAAATATCCAATAGAATATAACCTGACTTTGAATGCAGATACCTATGGTCAGCAGAAGCATCTTAATCATCTAATTTCTTTGCAGCTGAAATCATAGAAAAAGAAAACCCAATGTTAATAGTTCAATATGTGTCAAATTGGGCTTTTGATGTATTTTTATGAATATAAATCCAGATTGAAATAGTGGAAGAAATATACTCACCCACATATATCTGTTTCATCAACCAATGATGAGTTATACATATAAACTAGAACTTCTAAGAACCCCATATATATGTTTCATCAACTAATGATGAGTTATACATGTAAACTAGAACTTCTAAGAACCAAACTACATGAAAGATAATAACATGTATATCATATTAAACTTAAATAGCAATATAGAAGAACACGTATTACATGAACAACAATTTTTATCATCACCAAATAAATGACAAAGAACCTGCTTCTAGAAGCCATGCGATCCACTGACACTCAAATTGAGTATATACATAGTGAAGAATATGTTTAGGAACAAGACAACAATAATAGAGAAAAGTTTTGTTGTATATGCAAATATACAATATGTATTTCTTCTTCTCTGCATGCAATGCAATGGAATGTGGAGGATGCTCTTGATTTATAGGGAGGATAAGAAAGATAAATCCCCCTTCTAGTGCTTGTTGTTGGTATTTTTCGATTAAATTTCCCGGGAGGAAGTAAGTTCCATCCCATCACTAAGTAAGTCTATAGACCTTGCTATTTCTTGAATGAGTGCTTCAAAATTATGCTTACCTAGCATACAAAGAGTTTAGGGAAACATAAAACATTTGGGTTTTATTTTTACCACAAACCTCGAAATATCAAAATTTTGTTAGCATATTGGATTATTAGCATACAATCTGTTTAGGGAAACATAAAATATTTGGGTTTTATTTTTACAATGGATTTGCAAATATCAAAAGGCCACACTCATAATTAATGCCTAAGATTACAAGGATAAAGGAGGGTGTAATATGATTTATAGAAAAATTTAAACTCGTTGCATCAATGCCTTCATACTTCTGAAATTGTATTTCCAAAAAACAATTAATTGTCCTTTCAAAACTATAGGAAATTGTCCTTTCAAAATTGTTGGACAGTCATATAGAAGCATGCCATGTTGCCATGGTATGTGATTGTGCCTTAAAATTCCCATTGCATGTCTCAGATTTCATTAATGTCAAACACGACATTGTAAATTGGCCATACCTAGAACCCCCCTCCTGTCTGTTGGAAAACCACTCCTGTCTTGTCAGGATCTGGGGTTTTAGAGCATTCAATTCTTAGGCGCTTGTTACAATTTTTAGTTCTTATAGATTTATTGGTCAAGCTAATGATCGGCTCTAATATTTAAACATATTATAATCCATATTCCCATTGATGTAACTCTTATTTAGGGAACCGTGTTACATCACCATGCTATTCTCTTAGAGAGGGGAATCACGTTAGATCATGATGATATTATTTTAAGGAGTAGGCTAAACTTGTAGCAATCTCCCCTCCTTTGCATGAATCTCGCGTTATTTTAGGGAGTAGGCTAAACTTGTAGCAATCTCCCCTCCTTTTCCCGAATCGCACGACTCTGCGACTCTACATGTCAAATTTCTTATCATGGTTTTTTGAGCAAAATGGAGCAAAATCCATAGGGGTCTTTTCTCATTTTATCCACAACTAAATTAAAGGGAAAATTTTAATTTTCAATTTTGCAAGGAATAAATCTTGGAGGTCAAAAATAAAAATAAAAATACACCAAACTACACTTATAGAATCATCAAAACATTAGAGAAAACAAATATTTAAAACTATCATATAAAACTATTAACAAACATTGAAAACCTTAAATCTGGAATATTGGTAAAAAAACATTAAAACACCACAATAGAGATAAAATAACAATGAATACACAACAATTATTTTCAAACTAAGCATAGAATTACACGAACTTCTAAGGCTGTAATCTAACCAAGACAAAACATGCCTTAGAAAAATGAAAATCAAAACAAATACTACAAACCGCCATTCTAAGAGATTTTAAATTTGCAAACCTAGAAATTTTAAAGCTCAATAATGTTGGGATTTGGTGACAACGAATTCCCAAGAATAGATTTAGATCCTATTATTCTGTGTTGGTTGCAACTAAATAGACCAAGTTAGAATATGGATAGGGATTGGATTTAATAATCAGTTTCTTGTGAATGCATAAATTCATGTAAGCCCGTAGAGGCAAATGAGAGGGAGATGGAGTGAGAACTTGCTAGTCTGTTGTAATCTCCATGATCTGAATAATAAGACAATCGATGCCTATGCTTGGTGGATGTATCCCAATGTTTGGGTGAACCACGTGAAATCCATGTGTTTGTTATGTGTGTGATTGTTAATTATCATATGTGAATTGTGTTTTCCACATTTGCAATTCTAAGAAGTGTTATGAGAGCTGGTTGGAGGAGAATCAAATTCTCGGAGGAGCCGCAGGAGTGAAATCTATGAAATATTTGTGAGGTGCGTCGAGTTCAACATCGTCGCAGTTCCCTCCTCTGGAATGGTGTGATGTCATACTAGTCAGACTTAACGCGCATTCGAAAACCTATAATCGTCGCAGTCCAGGAGTGTGGTACAGTGGGGAGACTCTTTAAGATCATTGCACTCTAGGTATATCAAGAGGTGCGGAGATGTCTCCTTAAGATAATGTTCACATGCTTTTCTTATTGGAAAAGTGAAGGTATTTTTTATAAAAGCGTGAGTAAAGGTTTATTATTAATAAAAGTTTAAAGATGCAAGTCATGTGGGTGGATGAATGAAGTAAATGTTTTTTAATTGATAAAAGGTATAAGGTAAAAGGTGGAGGAATTAAAGTAAAGTTTAATTTTTCATTAAAAGGTTTTTTAATTAAAAAGTGAATTTTTAGTAAAAGGTTTTTTATTAAACCTTGTGAAGTTATTCCTCCACATTATTTTTAAAAAAAGCCTTGGTTATTATAAACAGTGATTTGGGTATTATGGGATTTTTGTGCTAATGGCTAAGATGCAGAGTTCAAAGTTTAAAGTTTAAAAGTTCAGCGGTAAAAGAAACTTTGAGCTCTTGAAGCTCAAGATGCGGGATTTACTGGTGCAAGAAGGGTTGCAAAAAACATTGGCAAGAAAGTCAAAGAAACCAACAATCATGACGAATGATGAATGGGAAGATCTGAATGCAAAAGATCTTAGTACAATTTGTTTATGTCTTGCGGATGATGTTTTGTTTAATATTGTAGGAGATGATACAACATCAGGATTATGGAGCAAGTTGGAAAGTATATATATGACGAAGTCCTTGACGAGAAGAATCTACTTGAAGAGAAAGTTGTACAGTTTGAAGATGAAAGAAGGTACAAAAGTTGTTGACCATTTATATACCTTTAATACCCTTATAGTTCAATTGACTAGTGTGGAAGTTAAATTCGAAGATGAATATAAGGGTATTACACTATTGTGTTCATTGCCTGAGTCGTGGGATAATCTAGTCACCTCTATTATCTTAACTCAACAAAATTTTTAGATTATGACTCTATTGTGGGAGCTTTGTTGGTTGAGGAGATGAGGAGAAAATATAGTCAAGAAAGCTCAACTTCAGAGGCGATGTTGGTCAAAGGTCGAACTAAAGAGAATAATGAGAGAATTTTTTCTCCATCTAAGTCAAGACACAGAAAGGGTAAAAAAAAATGCTGGTACTGTGGCAAAACATGACATCTCAAGAAAGATTGATGGAAGAGAAAGGAATTAGAGGAAAAATCTACGAAGGAAGCAAATTTGGCTGTAACAAATTCAGGTATGACTGATCAAGTTTTATCCATTTCTAGTAATTTACAATATCAAGAAGAATGACAATTAGATTCAAGTGCCTCCCACCACATGTGCTCACTTAGAAATTGGTTCATTTCTTAACAATCTGTTGATGAGGGTGTAGTGTTCATGGAAATGGTATTCCCTATAAAACTGTTGGGGTTGGCAGTATTAGAATTAGGATGTTTGATGATATTGTTAGGGAATTAATAGATGTTAGATATGTACTTGAGCTTAAATCAAATTTGATTTCATTGGGAGCGTCAGATTCTTGTGGATATAAGTATACATGTCAAGGTGGAGCACTCACATTCTCGAAAGGTAGTTTGGTAGTGATGAAGGCAACAAAGGTTGATAAACTTTATAAGCTGGAAGGGAGTACTGAAGTAGCATCTGAAGTGATAGATGTATCTTCTTGTTTATGGTAGAAGCATCAAGGTCATAAGAGAAAGAAACAAATGGTAGGTACTGGTAAGCGGTAAATCATTTCCAGACTTAAAATCTTTGTTTCTAAATTCCTGCTTTTTTTATATCTCTGCAAGTTATGATGGTGGTATAATGGGGTGTTTTATGTGGGATCCTACTTCTCACAAGGTCATCATTGAAAGAGATATAGTATGTATGGAACAACCAAAAGGGTTGATTCAAATTCGCAACGGTAAATTTGTTTGTATGCTAGAGAATTCATTATATGGCTTATTGGTACCCAGGAAAATATACAAGAGGTTTGAATCCTTCATAGTGAGTCAAAAATTTTCAAATGGTAGGAATGACTATATAGTTTATAGTACATTCACAATCTTGATGTTATTTACTGATGATATGCTCGATGTAATTTGAAGCATGGATAAAATCAGTAAGAAAATGACTCAGATGGAAAGGACTGTAAATGTGTTGAACCTGCACAGAATAGATCTAGATAAACAATCATACACACATTTGCAAAGAGAATCTGAGAAAGAAGAAGAAGGAGAGAAAGAATAGAAAGAATTCTCATTAACCGTTTTCCACACTCAAAGAGTGAATAATTTACAATAGATATAGGATACATGAGTAAATAATGAGACATAGTGGTGGTATAGAGTGATATGGACACACACCAGCAGTTACGTGAGTGAACTTCCACCTAGTATAGTCTCTCAGGTAGTTATGGGAGTGAACTACCACCTAGTTGAGTTAACTAGTCAGCTAGTCTTCAATTAACTGACTGAACATAGAGTAGTGAGGAGTTAACTCAAGGAATCAAGTATAATGTGTCAGTCTCGTGATGATCCTAAGGAAAGTGCGCATGATCATGGTGATGATCCCAATGTTTCATGGTGACAAAACCAATGCAGCATCTAAACTCAACTCAACTAGTCAAACTGAAGTGTCAACTGAAAGAGGATATTCTCCAGGTGGAATAATCTCTCCTAAAATATAGGAGACTGGATAATGACTAATTATGACTAATAAACAAGGAAAAAAATTAGGAAAAATAAATCCTAGGTGTGTGTGAAGTAACTCTAGCATCCCCCCTGAACATCACTATGGTGAAAATAAAAAATGGGTCCCGACAACAAGGCCATGTTAGGTACCAAAATACAAAAGATACACTAAAATAAAGTGAGGAAAGAGGGAAAACCTCATGGGAACTCCCCCTCGCCCACCCACCCCCCCCTTAAAGGTACAATGTATGTAAAAATAAATTGAAAAGGAACAAAAAACAGTTGCTAAGCAACCTTGTCCTTCACTCCAAGAAGACCTCGCAACTGTGCAAGTTTGTGCTCGTTGAATATTTTGTTAAAGATGTAGATGTCTAAATGGATCTGATGAAGTAGATGCATAATTGATATTTTTATATATGTCTACCTTCTCTTCTTGTAATGAATAATATCCAAATAAAGTTTGGATGAAATTTTGAAAACCGTACGGCCGTTTCCGGAAAAACGCTGAAATTTTGTTGAATTTAAAATGATCATATATTCACTTCCCAGACTCTATTTCGGATGATTGGTTTTTTGAAATTGGATATTTTCCACAGAGGAATTAAAATATCCAATTTGTTTCTGCAAATTTTGCTTAGAAAATATCAGAATTGAGTCTGATGTTTGCGGCTCCCTTTTTGTCCCTTGAGATGCATGCATTGTGCATACAAAAGTGTCTGCATGTGACTCCTGAGATGCATGCATTGTACATACAAAAGTGTCTGCATGTGACTCCTAAGATGCATTCCATATATCTTCCACATGAATTTCAGAAAACAAATCTAAAATGGAGTAGATGTCATCTTTAATTAATGGAATACAAATTTGTGCAAATACTTTTGTAGAAGACTCTTCAGAATAAGAGGCTTGATCTTTTGACGGTTTCTCTTCTGGTTCTATCTTTCCAATCCCCTGCATGCAATCTTCGCAATATTTTTTATTCCCAAATAGAACCTCCAATCTGGTCCATAATTCATTTGGAGTGGATTCTTGTGTGACACCACATATTTGGTGGAGAATTTCTAGAGAAATAGACAAGCAGATAAATCCTATGGCCATATCTTGTCTATTGAGAAAATCATTTTTCTCATCGGCGGAATCACGATCCACTTCCATTTCCATATCTATTTGGTACAAGCCTCTGCATCTAAGCTGAAGCAGAATTTTTGGCTTCCATTCCAAATATTTATGAGGAGTGAGAAGTATTTTCGATGAGTAAAATATAGATTCCATCTTTTTATGTTCTTCAATCTTCAGTACCTACAAAAAAATTAGTGTAGCTTTCGCTTAACAATCTGTCAGCTCTGATACCATGTAAATGTGTTTAACCTACACAGAATATATCTAGATAAACAATAATACACACATTTGCAGAGAGAATTTGAGAAAGAAGAAGAAGGAGAGAAAAAATAGAAATAATTCTCATTAACCATTTTCCACACTCAAAGAGTGAATAATTTATAATAGATATAGGATACATGAGTAAATAATGAGCCATAGTGGTGGTGTAAAGTGATCTGGACACACACCAACAGTTATGGGAGTGAACTTCCACCTATTTTAGTCTCTCAGGCAGTTACAGGAGTGAACTGCCACCTAGTTGAGTTAACTAGTCAACTAGCCTTCAGTTAACTGACTGAACATAGAGTATTTAGGAGATAACTCAAGGAATCAAGTATAATGTGCGAGTCATGTGATGATCCCAAGGCAAGTGCCCATTAGCATGGTGATGATCCCAATGTTGCATGGTGACAAAACCAATGGAGCATCTAAACTCAGCTCAACTAGTCAAACTGAAGTGTCAACTATAAGAGAATATTCTCCAGGTGGAATATTTTCTCCTAAAATACAGGAGACTGGATAATGACTAATTATGACTAATAAACAAGGAAAAACCTTAGGAAAAAGAAATCATAGGTGTGTGTGAAGTAAGTCCAACAAGGACAATTCAGATGAGGGATCAAGGAGCAGAAAAAAAAATTATGGGCATGGGAGTATACAGAGATGGTAATGGTAAGTTGTGGTTGGAGTTCAGTATGAACATTGTAAAACTAGTTTTTATCCCTCTTGTTTTCCATTATAAGTTTTCTTCAAGCATAGGTCATGTTTATAAAGAAGAAAAAGGTTATGTCTCGTGCAAGTTCAATAGGAGTTTTGTTGTATGTGATGAAATGGATAAGACTGAATGTTTCACATGCTAATGATGTTGTCAGATACGTGACAGATGCAGGTGTTGTAGTGAAATGGGTGCTTTAGCATTTGAGAAGCACAAATGTCACCTATAACGGCTACACTGAGATGGTCTGTGATAATTGTAACGTATATTTTAGAGGTGTTTTGGATAGGATGATATTTATCACTAAATATGTCTCACAACACAATTGTGGAAGACATGTTGGACGTGGAGTGACCCCTCAGGAAATTTGAACTCGTGCAAGTCACACAGGCGAGATCATAAAACCAATTTTGTTAGAGAAGTTGCAGTGGTGCTTGGATTCTCTTGGCTTGCAGAAAATGTGATGAACAAAAGGAAGGAGCAAGGTTTTAGGTTAATTATTGTCAAGGTGGAGATTGTTGGGATAATCGTTGTCAAGGTGGAGATTGTTGGGATTTGGTGACAATGAATTCCCAAGAATAGATTTAGATCCTAATATTCTGCGTTGGTTGCAACTAAATAGACCAAGTTAGAATATGGATAGGGATTGCATTTAATAATCAGTTTCTTGTGAATGTATAAATTCATGTAAACACGTAGAGGCAAATGAGAGAGAGACAGAGTGAGAACTTGCTAGTCTATTGTAATCTCCATGATCCGAATAATAAGACAATCGATACCTATGCTTGGTGGACATAGCGTTTGGGTGAACCACATGAAATCCCTGTGTTTGTTATGTGTGTGATTGTTAATTATCATATGTGAATTGTGTTTTCCGCATTTGCAATTCTAACAAGTAATTATGATCACATTTAATGGTACTAGGTTAGTTTTATGTACACAATCTTAAATTTTAAAATTTAAATTTTAATCACATTTAATGGTATTAGGATAGTTTTATGTACGCAATCTTAAATTTTAAAATTTAAATTTGTAGTAATATGGAATCATGATTCACCAATCAATCAAAAAAATAATAAATACTCAATATTGGACTATAAAACATTCAAACATATACTATGACAACATTGGAACCACATACCTATAAATGGATCTAAAAACAATTAGCAACTTTACTTGAAAAGAGGTAAATATGATTCCAAATTTCACTTCTCCACTTAAAAATAGGGTGAATATGATTCTTGATGCAATATAATGTTTGAATATTTATATCCAAAAATAGTAATAGTGTTTTGAGATAAGGAGCATTGTTGCATTTTGATGAGTATCATATAGATACACATTGAATGGGTTCTCATGTAGGTTGTCAAATATACAAGGAAATTATATAAATGTGATAGACACCATGGCAACTTTTGATACTCGATCATGTACTCATAAAGATGATCAAGCATAGATAGAAATAAGAGTTAATTTTGAATCACTTAATGACGTTTATTGGAGATAAAATCATTAAGAAAAAACATGAAATTACATAAGAAAATGTAATTTCCCCGAATTGAGAGGTAAAAAATGTCCCCCCACCAAAAAAATTTATAAAAATCAACTTTAAAAAAACCAATAACATTTTAAAGCATGACATCACCCATTATGATTGAGTTGGACACATAGAACTTCAATCATGCTAAACTCAAGGTATCCCTAAAATAAATTCAACCCATTTTTGCTACAAGTTTATCCTATTTCTTCCTTTAGTAAGGGCTGCATTTACTATTTAGTAGACATAAAAGGAAACAGATAATACAAACAAACTAATCACATTATTCAAAACATAAATCTTAAATAAGATAACCATGTTTGCAAGTTAATGATAACACTTATAAGAAAATTGTAGTTGATATTTTCTTGAAACCATCTTGGTAAGCGGTAAGTACTTACCAGGAACATAATTACGAAATTTAACCTATTTTCTTAAATGTAGTTAACTTTTGTTCATAGATATAATGACATCGAGAGGGACTGTGGAGTAACTACATATTGTAATATTAACATTAATAAGATATTATTTAATAATTACCTCTGACCTAAAATTTAATATTAATTTTTACTCGATCATGACAACCTCATCCTTGCTTTTGAAGGAATGGATGCTCACCAATAATCATGGTAAAAAAGAAAGATCCAAAACTTTCAGGAGGTTAATTCAAGATATAGGGGTGATCAAGATTGGATGCAACTGTAGAGGATGATTTTAAGGATGAAAATTTATATTAAAATGTAGAAACGTGGGCTAATATTACTAGTCCTTAATATGCAAAATCTAAAATGTTTGGCGATAGTTTTGTAAAAATATTCAAATTTCTAAGGATTATATATAGTTTCTATAAAAGTTTGGCGATTTCGAAGGTAAAAACAATTTATTCTATGGAATGTGGGCGAATCATTTTTAGAAAAAATGGAAATTAGTGAATCTTTTTTTGGGAAAAACCATGGAAAATTAGCCCATTTGCGAAATTTAGCCCCTAAAATCATCTACTAGAGGTAATGATATCCATACCTATAAGTAAATACAGGGATAATATAAAAGTTTTCTGAATGACTTTACTTCAAAGACAAAAAAAAAATATTTATTTATTTTATTATAATTATATAATTGTTGTGGATAGTTATTTTTCAATTTTAAATAGATTTTTTTTTTTAATTTAATTTATTATAAAAATATATGTATTTAAATTCTAGACACAACTAATTATAATAATTTAGACATAAAAGTTGTACATTATTTTTAGACATTATTTACTAAGGATAATTTTAATAATGATTGATTTTCATTTACCAGAACCGTGAATAAGCTAATCGGAAATATCGATATAAATAGAATGGATGAATTTTGCGAAGTTATATATGTATAGATATCGTACTCTCTTTCAAAATTCATACCCGCAACGGGAAGGAAGGCATCCATGTCATCACAGAGGGAAACAACTGGAGCAGTGCCCGATCCGATAGTAGCAACCACACCTGTGTGCAAAGGGCAATTCATAATGCACTCACATTGCATCCAACTCTTGCCTTATCAGCTTGCTGGTATTGAATTCCTTAAACATGAGCTCTGGATGCCTGTGAATTTTCCTCCTCACCCACTTCAACCACTCAAACATATCTTCATCTTTGGCAGCTTTCAGAAAATCAATCTCTTCATGTCGTTGTTCTTCTGCTCCTCCTCCGATTTCCGAGGAAATACCCACAAGAACAAGCAATAACAACAGTTTGACCATAGAACAGTCCATCGTCTTTCTATCTATTGCAGAAGTCGAATTAATTATCCATCATTTTGGATTTTTATTTTAAAAACTGTTGCAGTTTCCTGTAATGTCAATGACAGATAAATCAAACACGTGGAAGAACCATTTAAGGATGCTACCCTCGAGAATGGCTTGCAAGTCAGATTTGAAAACTAACCTAGTTGTGTGGTGACACTCGTTAAAACTAACCTAGTTGTGTGGTGACACTTGTTATAGGATTGTAATTACTATTGTGGTTTTAGGATTGTAAAGTAATTACTCTCATTAGATATTAGAAATTGGAGCTCGTGAGCTCGTGCTTCCTGCTAGACTCAGAGCTACATAAACTACTGAACATGTCTATGCATGCTAAATTATAGGCTCCCACAACACTTGTACACATGGGCCATCTGCATGGCGACTAAGGTATTAATTAGTTCATTTCGTTAGTTATTGGAAATTGCGAGCAACACGGGTTTTCATGTTGTCATTTATTAATAATATATGTCTCAGTTCATTTCAACTTTGAAAGTTCTATTAGTTGGTTTAAGTGAACAAGTGTATGAATTTTTATAAATGGGAGGAGTGGCCTGAATTCTAGTTTTGATTAATCTAAACAGGGTATCACTACTCAGATCATGCTAGTGTGGGGTGAGACATAACGGATTCTGTAGCTTGACTATGAAAAGCGTTGTTGTTGTAGGGTCTGTCAGAAGCTTCGGCACATTCTAGATTATTTCCATGGAAGGGACTCAACGTACCAGAAGTGGATCTGCTTAAAATATTAATTGCAAACCTAAGGCTGAATTTTCGTTCGAGAGATTAGAGAATAAGTAAATATACAGTGTATTTTTCAAAGTATTCAACCATTTCAGTGAATCTTCAAAGAAAAAAGAAATCACTTTTTGCACGAAATCAGGATTAATTTTGTCCTGTAGCTGCTAAAACTGAGTGAAATGCTCGTCCAAAAACCCCTACAATATAAATCCTGTGAGAAACCAGAGGTCGGCGGTCAATCGGCATTCGAGGTTCGGCGTTTACAAATGTTCGACGCCAAGAACAAAGCATGCCAAGAATTGCCGAAATCGCAAATTGACTGTGGGCCCCTTCGGGTTTCGGCGTTTGGGAATGCTCCATACATAAACAACACACAACGGTAATCGCCTAATGACGAAATCCGATCACGCTGTGGGCCCACTTCGGGTTTCGGCACTTGGAGAGTGAGCGGGTCTATTTCATAAGCCAACAGTTGTTCCGAAAGAAAAAAAAAACCGGAATCGCTATGCTCCAAATCAATATGAGACAAGGTTAAAACTTCAAAACCAGAGTTTACAATCTCAATGAAATACTAAGTAAAAACGGAGAGCAGACCTCCAAAAATTTGAATCACCAATTCGATTAAAGAAATGCTTTCAAGCTCATCAACGATTACAATTTCGACTCTGGTATTTAAACACAGAAAATTTTCCCCTTCGATCTTCTAAAGGATTTCAATCAAGGTCGGGATGGTGTCTGGTTGCCTTCAACGGTTAAGGAGACCATCGTTTAAACAATATAGGACAAAATAGTAATCGGTGTTCAATCCTCGAGTCTTGAAAGGTCAAGACAGCCACCGATGCATTGTTTACACAGGCGGTGAAATGATTACATCCTCACATACTCCCTCTTAATCATTTCACATACTCCCTCTTAATCATTTCAGACAAAAACAAACTGAAAACATGTAAAACTAAATTGTTGTAAACAATGCATTACGGCTTGTAGACCCCAATATTTCTTCTATGGATTTTAAACAATTCATTTCCCAAAGACTTCGTAAATATGTCTGCAAATTGTTCTTCAGATCTGCAGAACTGAACAAAAATCTCTTTACCAGTTACCATCTCTCAAATGAAATGATACCTTGTATCAATGTGCTTACTCTGTTTGTGAAAGACGTGATTCTTTGACAGTGCAATGGTAGATTTATTGTCACAAGCAATTTGAGTTGCATCATTCTGGTCATGCAACAATTCATTCAAGACCCTTCTCATCCACATAGCTTGACATGTAGCTGCAACTATTGCAACATACTCTGCCTCAGTAGAAGATACAGTCACAATGGGTTGTTTCTTTGATGCCCATGCGACTGCTCCAGATCCAAGACTGAACACATACCCATATGTGTTTTTCCTGTCATCAATGGAACCTGCAAATTCACTATCAGTATATCCGATCAACTCAAATTTTAAACTTGATGTGTATTGGATACCAAAGTCAGTTGTTCCAGCAACATATCTCTTGATCCTCTTTCCTGCTTGCCAATGAGTACTCTTTGGAGTTTCCATGAATCTTGAAATCAAACTTACAACAAACATTATATCAGGTCTGGTTGTTGTTAAGTACATAAGGCTTCCAACTAGCTTCTTATACAGAGTTGGATCAACATATGATCCCTCATCATACTTGCTCAATTTAATACCAGTTGCAATCCAACATTCTAAACCTTTTCACCACTTCATTTGCATAGTTAGTTTGAGAAATGAAAATGACATCATCAGATTGATCCACTTCACTTCCAAGAAAATATTTCATCAATCCTAAATCAGTCATCTCAAACTTCGTTTTCATGGCATTTTTAAAATCATCTACAGATAGATCTCGAGTAAAAATCGAGTCTTCAACATAGAAAGAGACAACCAAAATTTTACCTTCCTGATTTACTTTTGTATACAGAGTTGGTTCACTTGAACTTCTGCTGAATCCAACATTGATCAGGTATTGATCAATTCTGCTATACCAAACTCTGGATGCCTGCTTCAATCCATATAAATATTTCCTTAACTTGTAAACTTTATCTCTATGTTTATCAATCTCATAACCCAGAGGTTGTCTTACATAAACCTCTTCTTCCAAATATCCATTCAAGAATGCAGACTTAACGTCCATCTGATGCATGATCCATCTATTATGAGCTGCAATAGATAAGACCATCCTCACAGTATCAATTCTTGCTGCAGGAGCAAATGTTTCATTGTAATCAATGTTTGGTTGCTGACTAAACCCCTGAGCTACAAGTCTTGCCTTGTAATTTTCAACTTCACCATCTACTTTCAACTTAGTTTTATAAACCCACTTAACACCAATATTGTTCTTACCTTTAGCTAAATCTACAAGATCCCAAGTGCTATTTCTTTCAATAGAATCAATCTCCTCATCCATTGCTTTTATCAAGACATCCTCTTTAGCAGCTTCATTAAAACTTACAGGATCACATGCCATTAATGCAAAATTTGAAATATGATCTACTTCTTCATTCTGATCATATAATTCTCTTAAGTTTCTAGTCTTATGACCTTTAAAACTGTTTTTCAATGAAGCTAAAGTAGGATTCAATTCTACTTACCTATGAATTTGTTTGATGTCCACCATGTCCAGATGGCTCACCACGCTCATGAGTTCTTGGCGTCCTAAATTGAAATGGGCTGAAATCTAGTGCTTGCCTTGTTGGAATTCTTGTTGAGGATGTATGTGCATGTGGAACCATCTTTCCATCTCCTTTAGCCTGCTCAACTCCATCATCATCTTCACGGGGTAACACAGCTCCCTCTGAAATTGATTTGTCAATACTACCATCCCAGGCTTCATCTTCTTTAAATTGAACATCTCTGCTGATTACATATTTCTGGGTGATGGGATTATAGAGTTTATATTCCCTAGACTCTTAACTGTATCCAACAAAGATACAACTCTCACTTTTTTCATCCAACTTCCTCCTTATTTCTGCAGGGACATGCGCAAATGAAACACATCCAAAATTTTTGAAATGAGAAACATTGCAAGACTTACCATCCCAGGCTTCCTGAGGTACATGATCCCTCACAGTCTTGGTCAGAATTATATTCAAGATAAAAACAGAGCAAATAACTGCATCTCCCCAATATTCATTTGAAAGATGCTTCTCTTTCAACATACTTCAAGCCATATCCATGATACTCCGATTCTTCCTTTCAGCCACTCCATTCTACTGTGGAGTATATCGAGCAGTAAATTGCCTTTTAATTCCATGAATATCACAAAATTCAATGAATTCATTGATTTTGTATTCACCTCCTCTGTCAAACCTTAAGATTTTAATGTTTTGACCACTCTCATTCTCAACCATAGACTTAAACTTCTTGAAAACTTCAAAGGCTTCAAATTTATGTTTCAACAAATACAATCAAGTCTTCCTACTGAAATCATCAATGAAAGTCATAAAATAAACACAGCCAGTTAATGAAGGTGTTTGCATAGGTCCACACAAATCTCTGTGAACAATTTCCAAAGGAGCTTTTCCTCTGTAGAAAACACTTGAAACAAATTTCTCTATGTGATGTTTTCCAAGTATACAACTCTCACAAGAGCTTGCAGGTCGTTGAATACAAGGTAACCCTTTTACCATCTGTTTCTTTTGTAACAGATCTGAGCCACCAAAATGTAAATCACCATATCTCAAATGCCATAACCAAGATTCATCTAGACTTCTAGCTTTATAAGCATTCAAAGAACCACTCAAATCATTTTTCATAACAAGTGGAAACATTCTATTCTTGGTCATCTCAACTCTTGCAATCAACTGTTTGTTGGGTAATTTATCATAGATTGTGCATACCTTGTTCTTGAAGAATACTCTGTACTTTTTCTCCAACAGTTGTCCAACACTAATACGATTGCATTTTAAACTAGGCACAAAATAAACATCATCAATATTTCTTCTCTGATTATTCTTAGTGTAGACTGGAACTACACCTTTACCATTAACTATAACCTTATAGTCATTCCCCAGTTTTACTTCAGACTGAATACTAGTATCAATAGAAGAAAATAAGTCCCTATTACCAGTCATGTGGTTATTGCAACCACTATCCAAAAAACAAATATCTTTAGCACTTTCCTGAGTGACATTACAAGTCAAAAACATAGGATTTTGATTATACTCAAACTCAGTTGTGATATGTACAAACTGCTTTCCAACATCTGCCTACTTCTTCCAACATTTGTTGGCAAAATGCCCAAACTTCTTACAATAATAACATTGTACTTTAGTTTTTTCATCCCTCTGATTTTCTTGTTGCCAAGGTTTGTTGTTGCTCCCTCTTCAATTAGGAAGATTTTGCTGGAACTTCTGTTCAGACTCAGATTCAACTTTGTTGTCCCTTCGACCAAAAAATCGAGCTCCTCTTCCACGATTATAAAACCTTCCTCTACCTCTGCCTTTGGTAACATGCAGTTGGGATTTGAAAGCATGCTCCATTGATCCTTCTTCATATCTAGATATCTTAGATTCATGAGCAACAAGAGAACCAGTTAATTCATCAATTTACATCAGACTTAAATGTTTAAATTCCTCTATGGATACAACTATTTGTTTAAACTTCTTGGGTAAACTTCTCAGTGCTTTCTCAATAACTCTCTTATTCTCAATATCATCTCCATACTACATGAGTTGGTTCACAATACTCATCACTTGAGTCATGAAAGTATCAACACTTTCATTATCCTTCATCTTCAAATTTTCGAAGTCCCTTCTTAAGTTCTACAACTTGACTGTCTTCACCTTGGACACACCTTGATAATTGGTTTCAAGAATGTCCCAAGCCATCTTCGAAGATGCAACACTGGAAATCTTTGTAAAAATGGATTCATTTAATCCTTGTTGGATTAATCCAAGAGATTTATTATCCTTCTTCCTATTTTCCTTCAGCAAAACATAGTCAGCATTAGACAGAGCCAATTCTGCTGCAACATCAGCTGGCTCAGCATAACCATCAATAACATAAGTCCACAAATCCTGAGAACGCAAAATCGTCCTCATCCAAATATACCAAGAGTCATATGACTTCTCGCTTAGTACAGGACGTGCACCTGAAAAGAGCTACTACCAGACGTAGCCATTCATAAAAATTTGAAAAGAAATCAAATAAACCTTCACGCAAAAAAATAAGAAAATAAAGTTTGGCACCAACAGGAATATTCTGCAATGAACTAAGTAATAGCAGAATAGACTGCTAGCTCTGATACCAAATGTGAAAAACCAGAGGTCAACAGTCAATCGACGTTCGGGGTTCGACATTTACAAACGCTCGACACCAAGAACAAAGCATGCCAAGAATTGCCGAATCGAGAAATCACGAATTGGTTGTGGACCCCTTCGGGTTTCGACATTTGGGAATGATCGATACATAAACAATACACAATGGCAATCGCCGAATCACCAAATCAGATCAGGCTGTGGGCTACAAACTCAATGAAATACTAAGTAAAAACGGAGAGCAGACCTCCAAAAATTTGAATAACCAATTCGATTCAAGAAATGCTTTCAAGCTCATCTACGATTACAATTTCGACTCTGGTATTTAAACACAGAAAATTTGCCCCTTCGATTTTCTAGATTTTAATAAGGCGGTGATACTGTCTAGTTGTCTTCAACGGTTAAGGCGGCCACCGTTTAAGCAATCTAGGACAAAATAGTAATCGGCCACCGTTTAAGCAATATAGGACAAAATAGTAATCGGTGTTCAATCCTCGAGTCTTGAAAGGTCAAGAGGGCACCGATGCACTGTTTACACAGGTGGTGAACACCGTTTACACAGGCGGTGAAATGATTACATACTCACAAATCCAAAGGTTCCGTTAAAGTTCAATCCAGCAAGTCTTGAACTTGGATTACAACCATGAGGGCCGATATCTAATACAAGGTGAAGAGCAACAAAGCTGCAACTACCTGGCAACTACAATAAGCATAGGCATTTTTGGATATGTATGTAATGAGGATGTAGCAGTGACTCACAATATTTTAATAACATATGCTATCTCGGATCTGGTGTCGTAAATCGTTTGTGCAAGCGCTAGTGTCAAGATCAATTTTGTTATATATAAATTCGATTATATATATTGAATAGTGTCCGGTCGAAAACCATGAATCAAGATGAAGTCGAGCCTACTTCTAAGCTTGTTGGCAAGTGGTAAACCTGTAATTCATTCATACATTCATTCATTTTCTTCAGGAGTAATTCACAGTTTCATTTTAGTCCTCCTTCCTGCATTCAATTGAGTAAGAATAATTTACAATATCTTTCTGTGAATTTGTAAGGAGTCTTAAAAAAAAAATTGAATACGCCTGCTCATATTGAGATTCGTATTGAGATTGACATCAACTCAGACCATGTATGTTTTGTTCAATTTTAATCCATTTCACTACAAATATTTGTGGAAAAGAAAAGACATATATTTCTGCAAAATAAACACAAATATGGACCTTAGGGGAAGTGAGGACCTAGAGCTCACCTGAAGATTGAAACTGAGAACAGCCATAAAAAAATCCCTTTGTAGCCCCTAAATCTCCCTAAATACCGTTGTAGAACAGGCACACTAGCAAACACATACTTCCAGAAAGAGCATCCATAGCTTAGCTAGCTGATTAACTCACTTACTAAGTAGCTGACTTAGCTAGCTAAATAAGCCATACGAAAGATCATTCTTGTGGGCATGCATTTAAACAGATCAAAAGACAACTTTGATAGAAATGATTTGACTTTACGATCAAAAGCCTAAGAGCAAAGCCCCGCAAAGCCCCTACAGGGAGCTGCATCCACCCAAGTTCATCTCACCTTGTCCATTATTTTTTCAATAGAATGAACGTTGAAGATAAGAAAGAAGGGGAGGTTATGGCTCTGCTAACAGGTAGAGGGTGTGCAGAGCATCCAAGTGGAGCACTGCATGCACAAGATGCAGCATCATCCAAGTGGACATGCAGAGGCTTAAGTGGACATGCAGAGGCTTAACTGCAATGAGATAGGATTTGCGTGCAGTGAGACGTCGGTAGCTTGGAACCCTGTCAGGAATGTCAGCATGGGTCAGAGTTTGGCCAATTATAATTGCATATTTTTAAATTCATTTAAAAACACTTATAAAAAACTGACAAATATAAAAAATAATTGAAATACACTAGGGATTTAATCCCATCAAATGTGCCATTTACCAATCGAAAAAAGGATAAAGAATATCCAAAAATTATGAAAAGCTTTTTAAATTTAGCTAATATTCAAATTAATAAAATTAATTCAAAAACGTTGTAAAAACAATGCAAAATGAAATCCTATCCGATTACTATAGTACCTTGGCAGGTACTAATAATACGCGTTGTGTAAAAAATGAAGTTTATAACTGGTACCTATGTTAATATAATCTCCGTTTTTTATATTTAAACGAAACTCGGAAGAAAAACCTATATAAGCTCAGCATGAAAAAAATAGTGATAAGGAATTTATGAAAATTTGTTCTCGACTTATAAAGATTCCAACTTATTCTCAGAATTGGAAACAATCAGGAAACGTTGGTATAACTAATTATAAAATTGTTTAAGCAAATGAAATATGACCAGAATGTTGGACCATCAATGTTAAAACGAACTTGACGAGCTAGCACCAGAAGTAACAATGAAATTCGTACATTGGAGTAGACTCAAGAAATACGCATACAAATTCGAAGGAGGTTAAAATAATTTTACAGAACCTTAGCATGTCAGAGTCCGAATGTATGCGCCCAGAATCTTAGACGATACTCTTGCAATATAACCCTAGTCACGTGGAGTCTTCTAGCTTGTGTAGGACTTCTAGGGTTTCCTATTAACCTTGTAAAAAATCCAACACAACGATTTAATATTTCAATATATTTCACATGCTATCACAAGGTTTTTGCACTAGGATGTAGGGTAGGATCTAGTAGGAATTCCCCTTCAATAACAAAGAGTCTGCATTTTTTCATGATAAAATTAAAAGCGTTTGTTAACAAAAAATTTATATACTTCAGTTGTAGACAAGTCGACCACTTTGTATTTAAGGATTTTGGTTGAGAACAAAAGTATTATGCTTTGTACATATGGATATATGCATATATTAATATGTAATGCAAGATGAAGATTTAGGTGAACTTGAAAGGTGTAAACAATCATACCTGTGGGTGTGGAGTAAAATCTCCTGAAGTGAAGACTTTTGGCTTTGTTATTACAACATTGCGAGCTCCTAGTCTTATAGTGGAATTACCACGATAATTAGATAGAAGGGTAGATAAATGTTGATAAAATAAAAACAAACACAATCTATCATTGAAGTATTAAAAGCACCAATACAAGATTAAACGGACCACTAAAAATATATATTTATTGTTTGATAAAGAGGTGTTGTTACATGGGTGTTTTGCCTCAAAGAATTTTGACAATATTTCTTATTTTCCTCCCACATCCCATGACACGCAAGATTAAACGGGTCACTTTTTATGGAATAACATGTATCTTTATTTATATCGAGAACTACACCAGCAAGCCTTTCAGACTTAACCATAAAAACCATTCCTCGTTGAGGGTGCATGGTGACGTGGAAATTTAATCTTCTCGCGAGCATTGTAGGATAATCCTCATGGGATTTTTATATCATAAGTGTATGTTAACATTCCTAAAACATTCTCGTATCCCTCAACCTGCAAGACATGTAGGAATATCCTGGTGGGGTTTTTATTATTTGATTGGTGAATAAACTTGTGAGATTCACTTGCGGCCTGCGACCCACAAGATTAAGTTTTCTTTATTTTTCACAATCTATCATATAGGGTATTGATCCATCCCCTGCAAGTCTATGTTTCCGTAAGTATGAGTCTCCCATGAAGCATTCTCTGCAAACATACCTTTCCATAAACCTTCTTTCTCGCAATTTCATTCTTCCCAAAACATGGTGTCTGTACCTTTCCAACATATGATAGAGTTGGAAATTAATGCATTAATGGTTTGACGGTAAGATAATCTAGTGCCGAATATAGAATCGATTTATTAAGCTATAGGTATTAATTTTCTCGACACATATAGTTTAATATATAGTAACACATTTAATGAGTTAGGTATTTTGAGATTGTTAGACTAATATATAGGCGTACTAAGAGAAAGAAATGTTATATTTTGAACTAAGTTTCTTGTTCATTTCGTATAAGATGTCAAACCTTTACTTCACTCTAAACTTTAGAGGTTCCAGAAATTAGAGATGTCGAGAGCTCAAGGACATTGAGGAAGATCGTTTCCTCGGGCCAGATAACCTTGTCATATTAGACACCATCCGCACAATGGAACTCAGGGATGCATCACACAGATGTAAACAGACATAATGGAAGAGTAAACAGAAACAGAGAGCGAATACAGAAATGTTGGGAATTGAACACACTGATTATTGTCTTCATAAGAGTTATATAAAAGGTTACAAAACAGTTTTACAGTTTTAAAACGGAAGTAACTAAGTAATTGTTAACATAAATAGTTTGATCTAACTAAATCGTTAAGGTAAATTAACTCCTAACACTCCCTCTTAATCTGGAGGATTACATTATTAATAATGCCTAAACTTTGATGTTGAAATTGAAAAACATCTCTTCCCAAAGGTTTAGTGAAGATATCAGCTCGCTGAGCTTTAGAACCACAAAATTTGAGAAAAATGTCACCATTTTTGACAAGTTCATGAATGAAGTGAAATCAAGTATCAATGTGTTTGCTTTTCTGATGAAACACATTATTCTTCGACGAGGAAATGGTAGAGTTATTGTCACAAAAAATCGAAATAGGTTCTTTTGTCGTATATCCAAAATCCATCAAGAGCCTTTTAAGCCAAACTGCATGACATGTTGTTGTTGTTGCCGCTACATATTCCGTTTCTGCAGAAGAGATAGAAACTATGGGTTGCTTCTTAGATGCCCATGAAATCAAATTCTTTCGAAAAAGAAAAGCATAGCCTGAAGTGTTTTTTATGTCGTCAATACTTCCTACATAATCACTGTCGGTATAACCTGTAAGCATATTGTCTGCTGAAGATGTGTACCACAAACCATAAGTGGTTCTACCTGCAATGTATCTTAAGATTCTCTTACCAACTTTCCAATGAGAATACTTAGGAGATTCCATAAACCTGGAAATGTAACTTGCTGCATATGTTATGTCAGGTCTTGTAGTAGTAAGATACATAAGACTACCAACAAGTTGTTTATACAATGTGAAACTTATTATTGATCCTAAATCTTCCTTGCTTAATTTAGTGCCAAGAGTAATAGGAGTGTCAGCAGGCTTACACTTTTCCATCTTAAATTTTTCAAAAGATCAACAACATATTTTTGTTGACTAATAAATATACCATGATCAGATTGGTCTACTTCAATACCTAAGAAATACGTCATTAATCCAAGAACTGTTGTGATGACCTACGTCGTTACGACAACCGTTCTGGTAACAGGTGCAATTTTTTTTTTTGTGTTTAAGGTGTGTGCGCGCGTGTGGAAATAACAACATACTTAACTCTACGTTGCCACTCGACGACCAATAGGACGCAACCACAACCAAAGTAACACTGACCACTAAATACGACTGACCTCCCACCCGTCCTACCCTGCAAGGTTAGGACCTCCACGACACATAAGCAACGCTCAAGCCCGGTTTCCCATCGTCTTTAACCATTTAAGGTCTCAGGGCTGGCGACTGTTCTGAGGAAC
>ML780291.1:710795-747998 GCA_009831015.1 Picea engelmannii | reverse complement strand
GTTATCTAGTTGATAACTCCAGTAATAAGTGCATGTTATAAGCGCCAGTTAGAAGAGTTAAGAGTCAGTTATCTAGTTGTCTTTTGGTTTGCATGTAGCCGACTCGGGAGAGTCTTTTCCTATATAAGGATGTAATCCGTCTTTGTTTAATATTAAGAAGTGAGCGTAGCCTCACCGTGTGTGTTTGCCCCGTATATTTTATCTTAAACAACATAAGCACAAACTCTCAGAACTAGAAGATGAAACAAGGATACTGGAAGCACAACTGAAAAAGAGCAACGGGGAAAATAATGTTCTCAAGGTTTTAAAAAAAAAAGTTATATAGGTAGATGAATGGTTGAGGGAATCCCATAAAAATTTGTTCATTGAGTTGAATGACATCTAGGATTACCAAGAAGATGTTGTCAGGTTATATCATCGATTGGAAGAGCTTAAAGGCCAGTATGGTGACACAGGACATGAATTTGATAGAATAATGTACTGGTAACATTTACACGAAGAGACTCCTGCAAATATTTTAGGGGTTAATAGAAAATAGTAGGGGAAGACTCGGATTTTTATAAACGAGTAGAATTTGTTTTACCGGAAACCATAAGCAACACCAATAAAGCTTGTGCAAGGATGTGGAACTCTGTTGATGAGCTGCTGGAACTTTTTAAAATTCCACTCATGGAGGAACCGGCACAGGAAGGACCTAGGAAATTAAGGCTGGTAGAGGTGGAGATGAATAGAGATAACAAAAAATAAGAAATTGAACAACTCATTGAATTCAAAAAACAAGTCTTAATCCAATACTTAATCCAACCTATCAAGTGTGCTTCCATGGAAGATGAATTTGTAAAGAGAATTCAAAGGGATTTGAAAAGAGAAGTCATTGACTAAGTGTATGATGGAAAGATATATTTAGAGAAAATACAGAAAATGAAGCTAGACAAATTAGGGTAAATAACCAAATCATATGATTCTTCGGTCACTTATCTAAAAGAATTAGTTTAAAAAAGACTTCGTAATTTCGTATTGTATATATTGTTTCTACAAAATATCATTTAAATTGTATAGGGGAGAAATAACCAAATCATATGACTCCTCGATCACTTATGTAGAAGAATTAGCTTTAAACAAGATTCAATAATTCTGTATTTTATATATTGTTTCTACAAAATGTTATTCAGATTGTATAGAGGAGAGTAGTATTAGATATGATACGATGTAACTATCATTATTACAAATTTAAATAGACTAGACTGTCTTATCCCATATAAAAGAGACGCTTAAGGACTTTTTCCCATTGTAGCATTAAATGGTACTATTATCTCTCATTAATGAGAATATTCCACACATGCATCTCTTTTATAAGTTTTTTGAATGATATTTTATATGAATTGTTTATGTTTTTATGAATGATAGTTTATATGAACTGTTTATGTTTATTTTATATGCACTGTTTATGTTTTTATTATTTGAGATGTTTATTCATTTATGGTTACTAATGGATGTATTGATGGTGTTACATGTATGGTCTATAACTATTTATAGTTGCTACTTGTTGCATTATTATTTAATTTTGTTATTTTTTATATGAATTATTTATGTAGTTAGTAACATAATATTTCAATGTATCTATTTTTTTAGAAAGGGTTTTGATCCGGATAGGTTAGACATACATTCTACTTTACCTATTTAACATAGAACTTGGACCTGTCAACATAATTAGTATTATAAGGAGGACCACAAAAATGAATTGCTAGTAATGACTAGTGAAAACATACTCATTCCAATCCATAGAGAAAACTTTATTGTTGAAGTGAATCTCATATTCCAAACCCTGAGTAGACACTTGATCCCCAACCAATTCTAATACATATTGTTTCTCAAGTTTCAGAAAACATAACACATACGAACCTAATCATACAACCCCAAGTTTTCCCAATCTAACCCCTACTCAAATCAACCCTTCACTGCAACAATACTATGTCTTTACTCGTGCTGAAAAAATAAATCTCGGACTCGAACCGGTTGAATACCCCTTACACAAGAGACAAAGATAATCATTTCCTAAAGAACCCAACGTCATAAGATCGCTAATTGGAATTGGTATCCCAACAATCATATCTCCTAATTATCAACTTAGTAACGTTTTTAGAGGAGTAACTGGCCCTTCAAAGATTAAATTTTGAAGACTAATTATCTCTCGATGCTAGTCATCCACCGAGCCCTTCTTATTCTCCCCTGACTTCTCCAAAGATTTCTCTGAAGGAGAATCACAAGAGGAATAACCCTCAAGGGTCCTAGAGATATCACCGGAGTACACTCCATTTAAACTAAACAATCAACGGAAAAATAAATTATGCCATGCTTAGGATGTTGTTGCAATGCTAAGAACTACTCACCCATTACCTAAGCATGCTGAGAAAATCCTATCAAATTTTGATCCTAAAAAAAAATATTTTGTAGAGGATCATATTAAAAAATTCATGCTTACAGTAAGGTTAATGAATGTGGAGCACAAATATGTGGTTTTTGGTATTTTTCCTAACACTTTTGAAGGTAACTACTCTATTTAGTACTTCTCTTTAATACAATTCTATATAGAACAAACTCTTCTATTTGCTTACACTTCGCTAAGGTCAAGGTTCCATCACAAGGTGGAATGCATTTGAGACTACTTTTATACAAAAATTTGGATATGATAAAACCCCATTAGTCCCAGTGTTAGAATTATCTAGAATAAAAATCTATGCTAAAGAGAGAAATCTAAAGACTTTAATCAAATACTTTTCTGATTAATAAATAAAATGTACAATCTATTTCTAAACTAGATGATGATGATTTCTCTACTGAATTTTATACTTCATCTGACATTCAAAGAAACAATTAAAGTGGAAAAAGACGTGCTTGTCCTAAAAGGTAATTTTGGGCTTAACATTGACCAAATATCATCTTCAAATACAAAGAAGAAAACTCCCCCAACAAAAGATATTGAAGAGAAAAACAATATGAAGAGTCAATGGATATGGAGAGATTTAAGAAAATAGATAAAAAACTCACCAATTGGATTGTTGATATGAACATGAATGTTGGAGAAGGTACATCAAATACTAAGAATTTTTTCAAAGTTCTTTTCAGAAAGTTTACACCTCCTACAAATAAAACCACTCCACCTACAAAGGTGATTGACATGAAATACATCCTTAATATGTTCAAAGCGTTAACCTTTGATGGTGAATCATCTTCATATGGAATAGACGAAGAAGGAGAAGGGGAAGTATATAAGGAGGATCAATCTAAATATAGAGAAAAAACATATGGATAAGAAGTCAACTCATTCTAGGATGTTTCTTATAACCTTTTTGGAGAGCACGAAGATGAATATGTTGAAGAGGTTCATACACTTCAAAATTCCTATAATATTAGAAGTAAAAGGAAGGCCTCAACATCACATTCTCCTTTTATTATTGAACTTGTTAAGAAGGTGTCAACAACTCAAAAATCCACTTCTAATAGCACTCAACCCTCTTCTTCGTCTATTTTGAATAATAAATTGAGTATGACCTTGTGGAAGACTTGAAGAAAAGCAAAGCTAATATTTATCTCTTTGAGCCTATGAAGTTACCACAAATACACAAATACAAGAAACGTTTATGAATACTTTGTAAAGGTCATCTTCAAATAAAATCAAAGATACTAATTTGGTAGAAAGCAAGAAAAAAGATAAAGTTCTCAATAATGTAGATTCTAAAAATAAAATTTCTTAGAAGCAATATGTTGTAAACGCTTCAATGTTTAGAAAAAGTTCAAAGTCTACCACTCCCCCTTTTTTTTAATTGATCTTTAAAATTTTTAATAGAAATGTGGATAACTATAAGGTTGATTCTGGTGCCTTATTAAATATTATGTCTTATTTGGTATGTCAGAATGCTAAACTTGAAAAAAAGTCACATATAGATTGTACAACTAGACAGGTCAACAATCAAAGTTATTGGGGAACTCAAGAATGTATTAATAAGAATGGTTTCTAACCCAAAATTTCACCAATTTATTGACATTATTGTAGTGGACATTCCAAAAGCATATGTTTTTCTCTTGAGTAGATATTGTTCAAAGAAATTGAAGGGATACTCCATGAATAACTCGTCACACTTATGGTTAGAGTAGCGTAATAATATCAGGGTATATCGAGAGAGATACATGAAACACATTATGATTATTGATCTAAATTATTCTAATGAGCTAATAATGCTCAGTCAATTAATTATGGGGAATTATAATTTAGATATATTATTTGGAGATTTCAGTGCTGAAATATCTACACATGTGTAATCACACATGCAATCTAAAATCCTTCATTGCACGTAAATTGTTGAGTTTGGATATAATATAGTACATAGGAAATATTTTAACCTAGATGTACATAGAAATATAATTGTAAAGACTAACTCAAATGTACATGTTGACCTAGATGTAAAGACTAAGTTAAATATAGGATCCAATTCCAATGTAAATGAAAATATCCAGACTATGTTATTTGATGAATCCAAGTATAATGAGGGTGTAGGTGTTGGTTTCATTCTCAAGGACCCCAAGGGTAAGAATACTTTGATAGCCTGTAGACATGAATTTGAATGGACAAATAAAATTGTTTAATATGGATCCCTAATTCAAGAGTTAAAAAAGGTAGTTGATGTAAAAACCAAGTTGTTAAAAGTTTTTGGTGATTCTGAGATTGCCATAAGACAAGTATGAAATATTATACATTTCATTTCTAGTCGTCTGACAACAAGAGGTATGCGATTTAATTAATAGATTTGATGTTTTTAATGTCATACCTATTTCTCATTCTTTGAGTTATGATGTTGATATTTTATCTAATGTTACTTCTAAGCTAATTCCATTATAGAGTTTAATACCTAACACTTTTTTATATGGGGTTGTTACATGGGACCTCAATAATTAAAAATATTACAAATTAGAGGTTTTTTAAATATGATCAATAGATAATTAGATTCTTAACTATGAAAGACACTTTTAGAGATTCAACAATTGATGAACTCCAACATGGACAAGATTTGAATTGTCAAATATAATTTTATGCAGATAAAATAGTTGAGAATTATATCTGCATAAAATTATATTTCAAAGCATATCAAATATTAACGTCATTTCAAAGCATATCTTAAGGTTAGAGAAATTATATGACTTATAGGTTCATGAAGGTAAAATTCTAGGCTTCATTGTATATAAAGAAGGGATAATGATTGAGATAAAAAGAAAACATGCTATATCAAATATTTTCTTTCCACAGAATAAAAAATGGATGTAATCTCTCATTGGGAACATTAATTTCATGCATAGATTTGTTCCAAGTTTCTCTACAACGGTGAAACCTATATAGAACATGGTCAAAAGAAAAATCATATATATAAATGTGGCCCTAAGGAAAAATAATCCTTTACCAAAATAAGAGAATAAATAGAAAAAGTGTCAGCACTAATGGGCGCTAACTTTAATAGGGATTTCATCTTGTATATATCTTCTTATGGCACTAAATTTGTAGCAGTTTTCACTCAAAAAAATGTTGAAAGGAACGGATTTCCAATTTAGTTCATGAATTTAGGGCTACAAAGGGAAGAGGTAGAATATCTTGAAGTGGGTAAACAAGCCTATGTTTTCTTTAAAGTAGTGAAATGTTTTATACCTTACTATTAAAATCAATTCCCTCTTCCGAAATTTCCCTCCCCTTTTCTATTTTCCCAAATTATTTTTTTCCCTTTATTTTCTCTCTTCTATACTTACACATTTTTCCATTTTTCTTTCTTTTTTCCCGTTATACCTTCCCTTTCTAGTTCTATACTTAGTTGATTTTTTTCAAAACAGAGGGTTCCTGGGTTGGTGGACTTGAATATTTTCATCTCCACCCATACCCTCACATGATGAGTTCGGCCGACTGCCATGCCATTCTATACTTAGAAGATTTTCCCATCACGGGTTCTGAGGTTGGCAGAGTCGAACTCTCATACCCCATGTTTCGTGATATCCATTTTCATCCAAAAGTTCAGCAATCTACATTTTCACCCCCAGACTCCCTGAACTTCCAAGTCTCACTATTCCTATGATGGATCTGTCCGACCGCTGTGCTATCCTATACTTAGCCAATTTTTAACCTTATGTAGTCACGGGCTCACAGGTTCCTGGGTTCTCAAAAATCTCAAATCCTATTTCACTCTCGTCCATCCCTACTACCCTACCGCTCTTACCAATGCACATTTATTATTCTTTGAATGCTAACAACTCATCATGCAAGTTCATAAAGATTTTTATTAATAAGTGAAGGGATCAAGGATATATCCTATTAAAACACATTAAACTAGGATTTACGAAGGATTATATTATCTCTCTCAAGCGTTAAATTTAAACATTGAATGGAGAAAAGGAACGTTCTCGTCAACTTATGGAAGCAACTTATCAACAATTATGTGGAGATACATTGATTATATTAGGGCGTGAGGACCAGAGATTTTAGTGGTCTAGAGCATATTCCTACTACTCTTCCCCTTCTTCCTAAAAGGAAGTAATCTGGATGTCTGTAATTGTGCGTGTAGGTTGTGTCCTGGATGTCTTTGACTGTAAGGAGTTCATAACCTTGTGGGTTGAGAGATATATTCCAAGACATTGGGTCATTCAGTTGTGGGATCATTCCCCTCTCTCTTTGTCACCATAGGTATTTTGTAAGATGTTGAGACTTCTCAAGCCAACACTTACCTTCAAAGAAGAAGATTGCAAAGAAATCTTAAAGAAGCATGACAATGGATTAGACCTCTTACATGAATTCCTAGAGAACCCAACGACCATCCCCAAGGACATTAAGAGATTGCAGGTTAGCTTATTCAAAAATCCTATTCGAGAAATCGTTTGGCTTTTCACGAGGATAATAGGACAAGAAACTATAGCCAACATCTCCTACATGATACTTTACATTCTATATTTTATGGTCAAAGAACATGCCATCTTTGATTCGGGAAAGTTGATTTCCAATGAAATATCTTCCTAATTGTCTCAATACAAGAAGGATAATAAATTATTTATGTCATCTTATTTGGTTTTTGCGATAGCACATTGCTACTAGTTCCCGAGGTTATGTATGTTTAAGAAGGTAAACTGTGAATTCGACCCAATAAATTTATGGTATAAAAAATTATGGACGCACAAGACCTCCCAACATTTTTATGAAGTTTTTAATGATTTTGTCTTAGTTTTTAAAGGATTTTTGTTTGGAAAGGACATTCCCCAGATGTCTGACTAGGAGAGTAAGTTACTGGATAGGAAGTGGACACTGGAACAAATGGAGAATTACAATGTAATAAGGATTTTCAGCTCCAAGGAAAATCCTTCCTTCCTTCCATGCCACATATCTGACAAAATGTTTGTTACTGAAATAGCAAGGCAGTACAACTACTAGTTGCATTTTTTCCATGAAAAGAGAAAAAAACAATTCATACCTCTACCTTTGAAAGTTTGGGACTTCATATTCAAAAATATGAACAAGATTAATGAATTTCCAGGCCATTTCCACAGCCTAAATGTAATATATGATGAAATCATAAAAGGGTTCGACCCTAATGGAATTTTTGTAGAACATCTATTAGAAATTGACTTCAACAGTTCTTATATTAATGCTATTCTGAATGAAGATTGAGACAATGAATCAACCCCTCATGCTCATGACATTCGCAACCTAGAAACAATACTCAACACCAATGAGTCATACATACATAAAGGAAAATTTCCAGGTGAGAAGAGTGCCCAATCCCCAACTGTCACTCCAAAGAGTACGACATCTGGGAGAAGTGCTCCAAAGTTCCACCAAATTAAGAAACTAACCCACATTTCTTCATGCTAAGGAGGAGATAAGAACCCTCCTTCGGGAAAAAATGAAAGATCCCACAAGATTCCATTGAGGAATAAAAGAAAAAACATTGTGCAAGAAGAGGAGGGACCTCGAGGTGAAAGAAACATCCACGACCTCTCCCTCGAGGATATAGAACTTGATATTGACATCGAAAAGGTGTTCCCCAACGCTGATCAGCCAGAGAACAAGGTTCACTAGAATCCTTTGATGCAAATAATTGAAAGCGATACCTTCAATGAAGAAGAGTCTTTTATACTTCAGAGCATTGTTTTTTACAGCGAGTCCAAAAATTTAATTAATGAGAAAAGAGATGTAAAGAATAAAAAGGGGAAATATCATTCCGAGGTTAAATTACGGAACACGCGGACTTCCCAAATTTCCCAAATTCATCAAGCAACTAGAGATGCTCTAGATGATTCTATTGAAGGCCTTGAAGCAGAGAATGCCAAGTTAAAGAAAAGAATCAAAGAATTTGAGGAATATTTAATGCATCTTCTAGTACTTGCTAGTCCTTTAGCAATAATTGGGCCTACCACACCTGCAGCTAAACTAAAAGGATGTGCAAGCCTTCTCACATCAACCAGGGGCTATGTGGAGAAGAAAATTAAGAAAATAATGGAATTAATTACAAAGGCTTGGGAGATGTCAAAGAGCATTGTCTCTTTTGGAACGAGGTCACATTCCTTCCATGAATATTTACAGGAAGATTTGAAAAACGAAGAAGGTTTTTACCTCGACATGGTCGTACCCTTCAGATTTAAAGTTACCAATATGATAGAGTTGAGAATAAGAGAGGAGGATCTCCCTTCTTTGAATAGGATAAAACAACTAAATGCATGATGGAAGGAAAAGGTTAAGAACTCGAATATTATTGTCCAAGCATGCAACCAAGCCATAACTAGGAGAGAAGAATTATTCAAAATGTTGACTGAGATAGAGCTAGCCGAGAGCACCAATGAGGTTCAAGACCCAAAACTAATTCTCAACTCATTGTTCCTTACCAAGCAAGTCTTTGATGAACAATTTTAGATATTTAAAGGGTTATCATTTGAAAAATTGTTTGGCATTCTTGAGTATAGTGAAGATGACATGGAAAAATGGCTAGTTGACTATTCAATGAAAAATTAAGATATTGAAGAAGCTTTGCAGAATATTTATATTGATCTAAGGGACTTGGAGGATGATCTTTTCAATAAAAATATCCAGCATGAAATCAACGTGGCACCAATGAGAAGCTACATCGAGTGGTTTAAAAAGGTTGTCCACAAACTTACCGGTGAAGGGGAAAATGCAGTTGAGATGGTACCAGTTGACATCAATGAAAGCCATAAAATGACATCAGCGAGCAAGTGACAAAGGATGATATACCATCATAGTAAGTTCATATTGATCACATCTTTATGTCTTTATCAAGTTCTTCATCCAATTACTCCACCTCTTTAAATAGAAAGGTTTAACCGAAGAGTGATAACTTCCTTTTTCTTCTTACCAAGTCTTGTTGTCCTTCGTCACCCACTTTTTTCCTTCTACAAACTTCATTCTTATATATATTTGTTTTATGGCCCACGGGGGCCCCAATCCTAGTCATTATGACAAACACATTAAAATTTCAGAGAATATGTAATGAACTATATATTTTTTAGAAATTCCAAGAGAGTTATTTTGGGAACAATCTCACATGTACTTTGTAACCCGGTTTTATGAATATAAATTATTTGAGGTTGATCTATCATTATATTTATTTGAGCTACCCATGTATCACTCTGTCAAATTTCTCTTATGCATGCATATCATTTTATTTTACTTTTTATGTGATCATAAATCTTTATCCCTACTATGATGGATATGAGGAAATTTTGTTTATTTGCTTTAAATATGTGAATGTGTGTGGTTCCTGGTCCACTCTCATGAACTTTATTTAGAAAGAATTAAAACATTTTCCATTTTTTTATATCTCTACTTTCTTTTGATTACCATGACGAACTTCTATAAAAGTCCCACATTTTGAAAATATCGAACAGAGGAGTACGACCTCTATAAAAATGCAGGGGGATTTGTATCCTCATGAGGTTGTCATTTCGGTCCTAACGTATTCAAGTGTCAACATTTTTGGTGACCATACTGGGACATGAACTGAAAATTCAGAAACTGACCTAGTTTTTGTGAAAGAATATATGACTTATTTGAGGGTGAACAACCCCATTTAGAAATTGGATTGAATAATCAACGAAGAATTTTACACGAGTTGTATAATCTACTAATAACAATAGCCTAAACTCGAAAAGAGTTAGAAATGTCCTAGAAGAGCTTATTACAAGAAGAAGAAAGATAAATCCTTTGAATACAAAGAAAATAAGAACGACAAGATCAAAGAAATCAAAGGCTATCTAGAGTATCCAAAGAACAAGGTCAATATTGAAGCTCGATGAATATAAGGGACCCATTACCAGAAGTAAAAGTAAGAAAATCTATGCCCTTATAAGTGAAAAGTCTAGCCTTGAAGTCTCCTCAGAAATGGTAGTGAGAGACGAATAGCCCCGAGATGAGCATCATGAGAAAATACAATGAGGTTAAAGAGATACCAAAAGAAACTGGGGAATCCCTTGGTTTGGAAATAGAAGGAGGGTAAGACATTCCCCTCTTGATCTTATAGGTGAACAACATGAGCTCCCTGTTATCCCTAAGGGAACCTTAAAGGAATTTTCTGGAGACGAAACAATCGATGCAAAGAGGCATCTACACTTATTTCTTGATGTTTGTGACTTTCACCAAGTTGAATATGATGACTTCATGGTGAGGTTGCTTCTGCAAACCTTATCAGAAAGAGATTATGAGTGGTATACAACATTTCCCATTAGATCCATTCTCTCATTTAACAACCTCGAAGCTACGTTCCTAACTATGTTTTCCCCTCTAATTGCTTACCATACCCTCCTCACAGACTTCACCCAAATTGGGTTGAGGAAGAGCGAAAGGATACGATATTTTAACCACAGGTTCAATAAGACCTTGAGTAGGATTCCAAAAGATAAAAGACAAAATGACCTGGTCATTCTTAGTTGTTATAAGAATGAAATTCCCTCGAATGTAAAATATACCATCAAAACATCACAAATGGATACTTTGGCGGAGGCAATGACTAAGACCACTAAGATGGAAGAAATTATGATTGAGATGAGTTTCGACCATGACATTATACTTGGAAGAGTACAAAGGAAGATAGGGAGATTAAATATTGGTAATAAAGGAGCTTTCAACTCAATAAAGAATGAGGAATTCAAACCTTGAGTGGCTCAGAATTAGATGGCGGGACGAGGATTTTTTAAAGGAACCATACCTCATGTAAAGGTTGATTGTGTGGTGATGTAGGAAATAAAGAGAAGAATTGAAATTGGACAGGTGAATAGAACCATCAAAGAAATGCAAAACAAGATAACCATATTGAGAAGGGGAGATAATTACATGCCAAACCCAAGAATGCCATTTTCTGAGAAAAGGATGAACCCTCCTCTTGAAGAAAAAGTGAGGTTTGAAAATATTGATAACCCACAGAGACCAAGGGTTCCCAAAAAACCTACTCCAAAAGTGGTTGTTCCAGATGATGCCTACAACGATCAATTAATAGAGAAAGAAAATTATTACTTACCTGATGAAATCTCTAAAACTATGCGGATGGATAGATGTGAGACGCACATGTATATATTTGGAGAAGGAGACAATGATCCTAACTCACAAGAAAACATCACCCAGAAAACAAGGTTTGTAAATATACCAAACAATAAAAGCAACTCTGACAAGGAAAAACAAAAACAAAAATAAAAATAAAAAACAAATGAAAAAATGTTGAATGAGAAAGTGACAGATGGAAATGGAACCAAAAGGAAATGCATGGGATCAAACTCCACTCAAATGATGTATAATTTCATGGAGGACCTAAGTAAATTGAGGATAAATCTTCCTTTTACGGAAGTGGTAAAGATTCCTCAGCAGAGACAAAACATATTCAAGTTCTTGGATGATCCATCAGAAAGAACACAAGTTGTTGTTACAAGTCCAAAACAGAGCCAGAGCCCATCAATTGCCAAGATGAGAGGTAAAATTCCTCCCTTATACATTTCAATTGAAAATCATGATGTTGCATTACATAATTGTTTAGTTGACACTAGCGCAACAAATAATATAATTCTTCTTGCGGTCATGGAGGCATTGGGCATGAGTTTCACTAAGTATTATGAAACCGGTGAGAGCATATATGCAATTGATTCTAGAAAAGTGCCAACGTATGGAGAAATCAAGGATTTGTATGCTTGGATTACAACATCTCCCCATATCATCAAAGTTTTCAATATTATTTTGATAGACCTTCCTCCAACATATGAGGTTGTACTGGGAAGAGATTGGACATCCATGATTAGTGGATATATAATGAACGACGAAAGTTGTATGATGCTACCAGGCAAGGAGGGAGCAATGATAAAAGTACCCTATGAACCTAGAAAACCCTTCTCCTTCAATAAGAAGGAAAATGAATTAATGGAAGATTATATAGATGTCGGGATTGGAAACTATGCTATCTTGGACATGGAGCACAATGAAAGCCTAGAGTGATTTCAAGGCTTGGAAGTCCAACAGTGTTTGTTTGAAGGCTAATGGAGAATGTCATTCGATGGAGCATGTTCTAAATCTAGGAACAGAGTTGGAATTGTTCTTATGAGTCCAGATAAGATGATGCATCTCCATGCTGTAAGACTGGAGTTTCCAATCATGAATAACGAGGAATAATATGAAGCTTTGATCTAGGGGATGATCCTCAAACAAGAAATGAAAATAGAACATCTCATTGCGAATGGATATTCAGAGTTGGTCATAATCATGTTACACAAAGGTAAAAAATCAAAAAGGAAAGACTTAAGTTGTATTTCAAAAGAGTTAATGAAATGATGGAATCTTTTAGCTCTTTCAAAATTGCTTTCATTCCAAGGGAAAAGAATCACAAGGCCAATTCAAACCTAGACGATGCCCAAACCAAAACGTATTTTCAGGTAGAACAATCTTTTCGACCATCTGTTCCAGATAATATTGACTACTTACAAGTATTTGAGAACGATGAACAATTGTAAATTGTTTTGTTAAATGATGATTATGAAGAAGTTGATAGCTCGATTTCCATAAAAAAGGACTGTATACAAGTTGAATATTTGTTTACAAAATATGATCATGCTAAGAATCACCTTGAATAAGTTTCAGTTCGAAAGGTGCAAGAAACAAGAAAAGTCAATATTGGAATGGACAAGTCCCCAAAATATGTCAACTTGGGAGTTGATTGAACCACTGAAGAGGTTGACCAATATAATTCCTTATTCAAAGAATATATTGATGTATTCACTTGGACCTATGATGATTTGAAATCCTGTGATAAAAGGATATTCCATCATATTATTTATTTGAGGGAAGAAGTGAATCTAGTGAAACAAAAAATAAGGATGATGAATTATGAGTTGAAACCTCTTGTAAAAATCGAATTGGAGAAGTTGAAGAAAGAAGGGATAATCTATCCCATCAAAAATTAATACTAAATTTCAAATCCAGTGATCGTAAGGAAAAATATCGGGGAAATCCAAATGTGTGTTGATTTCAGAGATCTTAAGAAAGCAAGCATAAAAGATAAAAAAAATTTGCCTAACATGGAGTTTTTTCTACAATAACTTACTGGATCATCCTACATGTCCATGTTGGATGGTTTCTTTGGATATAATTAGGTCTTGGTGGCTAAGGAGGAGAGAGAAAGGAAAACATTTATCACACCATGGGAGACATACGCATATGCTAGAATTCCCTTCGGTTTGAAGAATGTTGGGGCCACATTCCAAAGGGCCATGGATCATGCATTTAGCAGGTTGATAGGAAATTTTATGGTAGAGTATCAAGATGACTTGAAGGTGCATTCACACAAAAGAGAGGACTACATCCATCATTTAATAAAGGTTTTTGAAAGATGTATATTATACGACGTTTCTATGAATCCAAAGAAATGTTTATTTGTTGTGACTCAAGGAAAGTTGTTGGGCCATATTGTATGCAAGGAAGGGATTTACATAGATCCAAAAAGAGATAAAGAAAAAAATTATATGAACCCCTCAACATCCAGGAAGGGATTCCAGTCATTCTTCAGGAAAATCAATTTTGTGTGAAGATTTGTTCTTGATTACGCAAGCATCATAAATCCGATCAATCTGTTGCTGAAAAAGGAGCATAGATTCAAGTGGACAATAGATACGCAAGAAGCGTTCAAAAATATCGAAGGAGAAATCGCCACTTCTCCTATCCTCATCATTCTAGATTTCCAAAGAGACTTTATTATATATTCTTTTTCTATAGAGGCAGTTGTTGCATCCGTTCTCACTCAGAAAAATAGAAGCGGAGATGAACTCCTGATAAGTTTTCTGAGAAAAACCCTACACAACTATGAGTTTAGGTATTCATAACTCGAAAAGCAAGCTTTGGCTCTTGTAAAATAAGTAGCACACTTTTGGACATATATATTAAACTCCCATGTTATAGCTTATGTTCCCTCATCACCAGTGAATATGCTTTTAAATCAACAGTTGAGAGAAGGAAAATGGGATAATTGGTTAGAAAAAATTCAAGAATATGATATTGATATCAAAACCTTTAAATGAAATCAAGGGAAAATGTTTATGCAAGCTCATCTTGAATGGATACTCTGTCGATGGGATGATTTCATTCTTATTTGGAGAACCATTAGTTGATTTAGAATGGTACAGAGGTATTATATTCTACTTAATGTATGGGACATTTCCCATTACAATAAGTCCCAAGGAGTGAAGGATGCTCAATATGAAGGTTAAACAATAATTTTTGATTGATGACATACTATTTGGAAAAAAATTTGATGGTATACTGCTAAGATTCGTCGATGAAAATCAAACCCAATAACTGATCAAAGAAATCCATGAGGGAATATGTGGTGGACACTTTGCACCTACTGCAACCTCCCAAAAAATAATCAGAGCATGATTTTACTAGCCATCAGTATTTAGAGATTTGTATGCCACAATAAGAATATGTTTGTCATGTCAGTAGTTTTCAGGAAAAATGAAGAAAGTGACGATGTGTTTGTAGTCGATTGTAGTAAAACAACCATTTTCCCAATGGGGAATTGATGTTGTTGGGCCTATTAATCCAAAATATAGAAAGGGGAATCTATACATTCTGAAAACTACCAATTATTTCCTGAAATTTCTGGAAGCAGTGGCTCTAAAGAAGGTTTATGCTGAAAAACTGATTAAATTCCTCAAAGACAACATTTTGTCAAGATTTGGTGTCCCTGATAAATTTATCATAGACAATGGTTTGATATTCATCGTGTCAAATTTCACATATTTTTGCGGACAATATGGAATCATGATGGGTTGTTCATCAAATTATTACCCATAAGGAAATGACCTTGTTGAATCCACAAAAAAAACACTTGTGCAGATATTGAAGAAAACCATTGATAGTAACTAGATGAATTGACATCTGACGCTCACGGAAGCGTTATGGGTGAGTAGAACAAACCCAAAGAATAGCACAGAGATGTCTCCATATCTATTGGTTGATGGGAAAGAGGTGAAAATGTTGATTATCCTCGAGCTCAATGCATTGATCTGTGTGGTTAATACCGAGGATACAGAAGACAATTCACCCATCCAGAAGAGAATCAATCAGTTTTTGAAGTTAGAAGATGAACGAGGCAAGGCTCTAAATTGAACTTATCAGAGGAAAAAAAGCATCAAGAGATATGTTTATCAAAGCACAACTATGAATAACTTCCATAAGGGATAGATGGTGCTACTTTGGAACAAGGCCAAGGAGAAGTCGTCCATGCATATAAGTTTCGAAGAACTCTAGATTATACCCTATGTCATCGAAAAGATATTTGGATTTAACTCCTATATGCTCCAAGGCATGAAAGGAAAAAGGTTAATTTTTCTTGTCAATGAACAAAATTTGAAAGGTTTCTTCTCCCAAGACTTTTTCATTCTCACTGTACATAATTTTATTTTTGTTTCATTTTGTATATTCTTAGTTTGACTCCATAGCCCAATGGGTGAAAGCACCTAGTCAAGAGAGATTTTGGATTCTTGACAACCCACAGGGGGTTATCATCTCACGGTTGGAGCTTTTTGTTGAGATAAATTCTCACTTCTGAAATTTCCCTCCTCTTTTATATTTTCCCAAATTCTTTTTTTTCCCTTTTTTTCCCCTCTTCTATACTTACTTGTTTTTCCATTTTTCTTTTTTTCCCCTTCTACCTTCCCTTTCTAGTTCTATACTTACTCGTTTTTTTTTTTAGAATGATAGGTTCTCAGGTTGGAGGACTTGAAGATCCTCATGTCCATCCATACCCTCATATCATGAGTCTAACTAACGATCACGCCATTCTATACTTAGCCAATTTTACTATCACGGGTTCCTAGGTTGGTGAGGTTGAACTCTCATACCCCATGTTTCATGATATACATTTTCATCCAAAAGTTCTGCAATCTACATTTTGACCACCAAACTCCCCAAAATTCCAAGTCCCACTCTTCCTACGATGGATCTGTCTAACCATTTTTCTATCCTATACTTAGCCAATTTTGAACCTTCTGCAGTCGCGGGCTCGCAGGTTCCCGGGTTCAAAAAAATCTCAAATCCTATTTTTCTCCCATCCATCCCCACCACCCTCACGCTCTCCCCAATGTGCATTTAGTATGATTTGAATGACAAAAACTCATCATGCAGGTTTGTAAATATTTTCATTAGTAAGCAAATGTATCGAGGAGATATCCTATTAAAACACATAAAACTAGAATTTATAGAGGATTATATTATCCCTCTCAAGCGTTCATTTTAAACATTGACTAGAGAAAAGGAACTTTCTCATCAACTTATGGTAGAAACTCGACAACACTTATGTTGAGATACATTGAATATGTTTGGGCGTGAGGACCAGAGATTTTAGTGTTCCATTGCATATTCCTACTACTCATCCCCTTCTTCCCAGAAGGAAGTAATATGGACGTCTGGAATTGTGCATGCATGTTATGTCCCACAAGTATTTTACTATAATGAGTTGGTCACTTGGTGTGCTGAGAGATATATTCCAAGCCAATGGATCATTCAATTGTGGGATCATTCCCCTGTCTCTCTGTCTCCTCAGGTATTTCGTAAGATGTTGAGACTTCTCGAGCCAATGCTTACCTTCAAAAGAGAAGATTGTAGAGAATTATTAAAGAAGCATGACAATGGATTAGACCTCTTACTTGAATTCCTAGAGAACCAAGCGGTCGTCCTTGAGAACATCAAAAGATTATAGGTTAGCTCCTTCAAAAATCCTTTCTAGGAAATTGCTTGGCTTTTCACGAGGATAACAAGACAAGAAACTACAACCAACATCTCACGCATGATTCTTTACATTCTATATTTTACGGTCAAAGTAAAGGCCATCCTCGATTGGGGAAAGTTTATTTCCATTGAAATATCTTCCCAATTGTCACAATACAAGAAGGAGAAGAAATTTGTTGTGTCATCTTATTTCATTTTCACGATAGCACATTGTTTTCAGTTCCCAAGATTATCTGTGTGTAAGAAGGTAAACTTTGAATTTGACTCAGTAACCTTCTAGTATCAAACATTATGGAGGCACAAGGCCTCCCAACATTTTTCTGAAGTTTTTAATGATTTTGTCTCAGTTTTTAAAGGCTTGTTATTTGGAAAGGACACTCCCTGGATGACTGACCAGGGGAGTAATTTCTTGGATAGGAAGGGGACAATGGAACAAATGAAGAATTACAATGTCATAAGGATTTTTGGTTCCAAGGAAAATCATTCCTTCCTTCCATGCCACATATCTCACAAAACGTTTGTTACTAAAATAGTGAGGCAATACAACTATTGGTTGCATTGTTTACATGAATAGAGAAAAAAACAATTCATACCTCTTCCTTGGAAATTTGGGGACTTAATATTCAGAAATATGAACAAGATTGATGAATTTGCAAGCCATTTCCATAGCCTGAATGTAAGATATGTTGAAATGGTAAAAGGGTTAAACCCTAGTGGAATTTTTTTAGAACCTCTACTGGAAATTGGCTTCAACAATTCTTATATTAATGGTATTCTAAATGAATGTGGAGACAATGACTCAGGAACTCCTTCTCGTGACACTAGTGACCTGGAAACGATACTCAACACTAATGATTCATACACACATAAAGGAAAAGGTCCGAGTGAGAAGAGTGTCCAATCCCCAACTGTCACTTCAAATAGTACAACATCTCAAAGAAGTTCTCCAACAACCCACCAAATTAAGAAAGTAACCCACAGTTCTTCAGGCGGAGGAGGAGATAAGAACCCTCCTTCGGGAAAAATTGAAATCTCCCACAAGCTTCCCTTCAGGAAGAAAAGAAAAAACATTGTGCAAGAAGAGGAGGGAGCTCGAGGAAAAAGAGACATCCACAACCTCTCCCTCGAGGATATGGAACTCAAGATTGACATAGAAAAGGTGTTCCCCAATGCTAATCATCTAGTGAACACGATTCACTAGAATCCTATGATGGATATAATTGAGAGCGAGACATTCAATGAAGAAGAGTCTTTTGTATTTCGGATCGTTGTTTTTTTACTACGAGCCCAAAAATTTAATTATTGAGAAAAGAGATGTAAAGAATAAAAAGGGGAAATCTTGTTCCGAGGTTAACCTACAGAACATGTGGCCTTCCCAAATTTCCCAAATTCACCAAGCAACTGGATATGCTCTAGATGATTCTATTGGAGGCCTTGAAGTAGAGAACACCAAGTTAAAGGAAAGAATCAAAGAATTGGAGGAATATTTAATGCCTCTTCTAGTACTTGCTAGTCCTTTAGAAATAATTGGGCCTACCACACCTGCAACTAAAATAAACGGATCTACAAGCCTTCTCACATTAGCCAAGGGCGATGTGGAGAAGAATATTAAGAAAATAATGGAATTAATTACAGAGGCTTGGGAGATGTCAAAGAGAATGGCCTCTTTTGGAACGAGGGAAGATTCCATCCATGAATATTTACATGCAGATTTGAAAAACGAGGAATGTTTTTACCTCGACGCGGTCATACCCTTATGTTTTAAAGTTACCAATATGACAGATTTAATAAGAAGAGACGAGGATCTCCCTTCTTTGAACTAGATAAAACAACTAAACACATTCTATAAGGAAAAGGTTAATAACTTGAATATTATTGTCCAATCATGCAACCAAGACATATCTAGGAGAGACAAATTATTCAAAATGTTGACTGAGATAGACCTAGCTGGGAGCACCAATGAGTTCCAATACCCCAAATTGATTCTCAACTCGTTGTTCCTTACCAGGCAAGCCTTTGTCGAACAAGTTGAGAACTTTAAAGGGGTATCATTTGAAAAATCCTATGGCATTCTTGAGTATAGTGAAGATGACGTGGAAAACTGGCTAGTCAACTATTCAATGAAAAATCAAGATATTGAAGAAGCTTTGTGGAATGTTTCTATTGATCTAAGGGACTTGGAGGGATATATTTTCAATATAAAAATCTAGAGTGAAATCAATGTGGCACCAATGAGAAGCTACATTGAGGAGTGGTTTAAAAAGGTTGTTGACAAACTTACCAATGAAGGGGAAAATGCAGTTGAGATAGTTCCTGTAACTGTCGATGAAATCTGTAAAAGGACATCAACGAGCAAGGGACAAAGGATGAGATACCATCATAGTGAGTTCATATTGATCACATATTTCTATCTTTATCAAGTTCTTCATCCAATTACTCCACCTATTTAAATAGAAAGGTTTAACCGAAGACTGATAACTTCCTTTTTCTTCTTACTAGGTATTGATGTCCTTCATCGACCACTTTCTTCCTTCTACAAAATTCATTCTTATATATATATTCTTTATGATCCGCGGGAGCCCCAATCCTAGTCATTATGAAAAACAGATTTAAATTTCAGAGAATATGTAATGAACTATTTATTTTTTAGAAATTCCAAGAGAGCTATTTTGGGAACAATCTTGATTGTACTTTGTAACTCAATTTTCTGAATATAAAGTATTTGAGGTTGATCTATCATTATCTTTATTTGAGCTTCCCATGTATCACTCTATCAAAGTTTTCTTATGCATGCAAATCATTTTCTTTTACTTTTTATGTGATCATAAATCTTTAGCCCTACTATGATGGATGTGAGTAAATTTCGTTTATTTTCTTTAAATATGTGAATGTGTGTGGTTCCTGGTCCACTCTGAGGAGCTTTCTTTAAAAAATAAATAAAACATTTTTTATTTTTTATATTTCTACTTTCTTTTGATTACCATGATAGACTTCTATAAAAGTCCCACATTCTGAAAATATCGAACATAGGAGTACCACCTCTATAAAAATGCAGGGGGATTTGTATCCTCGTGAGATTGTCATTTCGGTCCTAACGGATTCAAGCGTGAACACTTACATATTAAAGTCCAAAACCATAGTGGGGGTACCTTACTATATAGTGAGAAATTTAATGGTACACAAAGACTTAGGAGATAAAATATCCTACCGAATGACTGTCATATGTGAGTATGAGCTTCATATTAAGCCTTCCAATATAGTAAAAGGGAAAGGAGTATATAAACTTGGAGTAGATTAAAAAATTACACATGATTATGAAGAGGAAATATATGATGAATGAGATGTAATTGAAGATGAAATATCTTACATACTTGAATATGAAATATGTAATTGAGGATGAAATACGTAATTAAAGACGAAAATATTACATACATGTTCCTAGTGACTCCTGCTACTGTGAGCTTAAATATTTCCTAACTCAATGGAGTGTCGCACAATATCTAGAACCCAGGAAGAGTAGAGCCCTGACATTAAAATATGCAAAATACTAGCTTGTCAATGGAATGATTTTCGAATGAAATTATGATGATGTTATTTTGTGATGCCTTGAAAAATATGATGCAGAAAAGGTCCTTTAGAAACCACATGATGTCCGTGCTAGAGAAAATTTTGGAGGGGACAACACAACACAAAAAATTATCATGGTATGATATTACTAACTCAACATGTTCAAATATTCTCATACATATGCCAGGAAATGTGATGTTTGTCAAAATAGATTTGGGACATAAGCAAATCCTACGTTCCCTTTGCAACATCTCTCAATTGATAGCCATTTCCAATAGTGCGGTTTGGAAATCATTGGAGAAATCAATCCCAAATCTTCTGATTTCCACAAATAAAAAAGTTACAAAGGGGTCTAGGGTGATGTCGGGCATCACCCCTCGGCACCCTTGTGGACCTGAATTATCAAATTATTTTAATTTAATATTAAATTTATAAGTTTCAAAATTAAAATTAATTTTTTTTTTTTTTTTAAATAAATATAGATTACTTTTACTTTTTAATTTAATTTATATTTAAATTAAAATTTTTCTTTTAATGTTTTTATTTGATATTCTTCTTATTATTTTTTTTAATATTATTTTTTTTTCTTTTTAGTTTTTTAAAATACAATTTTATAGTATTTTTTTTAAATGTAATTTTTATTTTTTTTTAGATTTGTTTTAAAATTGTTTTTTAGTATTTTTTTTTTAATTTGTCTTTTGAGGGTTTTTTTTCCTTTTTTTTCTTTAGATTTTGTGTTTTAAGTGTCAATTTTAATTATGTTTCCGCGAAAAATTTAGATTTTAGTTTTTTTGGTTGGTTTGTTTTTTTTTTATTATTGTTAAAAATTCACATTTTGCATTAGATGAGTTTTTTCTTCATTTCAAAAAAAATGTTTTTCTCCTTAAATTAAAGAATTTGTTTAGGGATATTTTTTTCCAATTTAATTATTTTCTTAATGTAAATTATTAAAATAATAATAATAATTAATTGATAAACAAATTATCACACTTTTTATATTTAGTAGTAAATTTTCATTTGTTTTATTTACGGTGGTGCTAGTGCTCAAGTCCACCGTTTCAATTAAGTAATATTTTTAACTCAAAAAAAAAATGTGGTGCGAGTGGTCATTGACATAGTGTCAATCAGGTCATAGTTTTAACTCGAAAAAAAGGTAGTGCGAGTGGTCAAGGCCACAGTTTCAATTAGGTCATAGTTTTAACTAAAAAAAAGTGGTGCCACTGGTCAAAGCCACAATTTCAATTAAGTCAAAGTTTTAACTCAGAAAAAAAAGTGGTACTAGTAGTCAAGGTCACAGTTTCAATTGAGTCATAGAACTAACTAAAACAAAAGTGGTGCTATTGGTAGCATCACTTTTTTAATTCGAGTGTCAATTTCATGGTTTTTTTAGGTTTCTACTCATAATGTCAAGGATGTGGTTTCAAACAGTCGCTCTTTTAACCACCTCCAAAAAATAGAGGGCTACCGGTAGCACCACTTTTTGAAACCGGAAAGTTCACGTTAAGTTGATATCTATGTTAAATGTATTTTGAATACTACTAGCTACTTTACCAGATGAAAACAAGTGATACCCCTAAAAGTTGTGAAAAAAACTAAATTATTTATTTCCTTGAATCACACACAATTACCAATTTTGGTGTTCCTCAATATTTAGTGTTTGATAATCAAAAATATTTTTCATCATTAAAATTCATTGAATATTCTTTTGAAAAGAGTATTAAAATAAAAAGAATACATCCAACCATTACCCCCAAGGAAAAGGGTTGGCATAATCCAATAAAAAAATATGATCAGAATTTTGATGAAGATTGTAACTAACCATCAAACAAGATGTCACTAATCTTTACCAAATTCCCTATAGGATGATAGGGTGACACCTAAATCCTCCTTAGGGAATTGTCCTTTCTTCTTAGGTTATGGTAAAGAATCCACCTTACCTACTCACATATTTTTTCCTTCCTTAGAACTATCCCAATCTTATTAGGAAGGGAATTGTCGAGTTATACAACATAGATTAAATACACTTCTTAAACGCGAGGAAGAAAGAGAAAAATACAAAAGAAAGCTAAACTAAATTCAAGAGCTAGTAAAACATTGGTTTTAGAATATTTTAGTTAGAAAGAAATATTTTCAAGTTGGGGACCTAGTCCGAAGGTGGGACAAAGCCATTGAACCTAAGGGTAAGCATACTAAGTTCCAATGGCTGCATCTTGGGCCATACCAAATATAGGAGAAAATTGAAACTAGAATTTTTACGCTGAAGACATTAGAGGGGAGGAATGAAGAACACGTCAATGGATTGATCATGAAAAAACGTTTTCCATGGTCACTTAGTATGATTTAGTTTTGTACATACTAGTTTTCCTTGCATTTATTTATTTATTTTTCTTTGTCAAATTTTTACTTTATTTAGTTATTTTGCACAGCTTTTCACTTATGTTCAATATTTTCCTTCAAAAGACTTTCTATCAATTTCATAATTTCTTTGTTTCCATATTGCCAAATATTTTATAATTTTTTTGTTTCCATATCGCCAGATAGACTGGAAGGACTTCCCATTTTAAAAATAAAATCATAAACCTTGAGAATTGGGGGATCTATCCTATTTACTCTTTCTAAAAGAATATGATATCAAGGGATCAAAGGATTCAATAATGGATACCTTAAGGTGAACACATATTATAAATTTGGATAAGTCTTACAGATTGTGCATATGGATAAATATCAACATAGTTGGACATGAGTATGGTGTTTCTCTATCCATGGTTGTACTCTCTTGGAAGCATAAAGACTTACATGTAAGAAACAAATACCAACATATAGGTAGTTTATAGGGATTATATGCAAACTTTTTCTATTACTTGTTATGGGTAGAGGGTAGACCTATAATTACTGCAAGTATTGTTTTTTACTACATATTAAAGAAACTCTTTTATCACCCTAGCCCCCCATACTGTATTTTCATATACAATATCTATATACAAAGTATATAAGGGTAAGAACAATTTGAATAATAAAGGGAGTTGAAATAATTGTAAACAATGTGGAAATTACAAGTAAACTCATAGGGGATATGGATGCTCACTAGTACTGGGGATATGTTTGTACTAATCTTTGTCGGGGATATGGACCCTCACTAGTAGAAAAGAGATGTTGGGAAAAGAGAGACAGAGAATAAAATTTGGCATATTATTAATTACCAATCAGTATTTTGTGGTTGGATACCACAACAAGGAAGTTACCATTTTCATTTCATAACGTGGCTTACTCAGAATGCCTAGAAAATTCCTAAAAATACTATTATTAATGGTTGAAATTGGTTAAAAGGAAGATATCCACGATGTGGAACCCATGGTATATGGGATAGAATATCTCTTCTTGAAAATATTGTCTTTAAGATACTAATGTATTTGTACATCCTATGATTTTTTTAAGAATGGAGATAACTTGTTCACCTTGTAAGTCACCAATTGTTGTACCTACAACAACTCCCATTAATAATAATAATAATAATAATAATAATCTATTTTTAAGGTCACGGCCAAGCTAGCACACCAAATTTGGTGTATGAGACCTCCTTGTTTGTGGGACAAGGGACCCCCCTCCGCCCAGTGATTTGACTGATAAAGTCTACGAAGGTATACATACCCTACCCCCCTCTGGATTTGAACCTGTGACCTCTTAAGAGGGAACACATATTCTTAACCATTAAATTGATCTATTATAAGAAATTTCAATGGACCCCCTACTAAATTTTTTAGTAACTATAAAAGAGAGAGGAATTTCCTCAAGTCTAATGGTTTTGTTGATGATTACCGTAAGTTTTGTTGATGATTACCGTAAGGAGAAATATTTAGTCACTTTAGATCTCATTATTTGATATTGGTTCGTTGCATGACAATGGTTTTTAATATGACATCAATTTATTTTACATATTTGTTTCCTTTCGAATGATTTCTTATTGAAATTGGTTTGTTTTATTTGAAGATTATCCACATTGTGGACTTGCACCTTAACGCTTGCCATAATTGGCTCATAGACTTTTTCCTTTGCGGGATTAGAGAATTATAAGCAACATTGCTCAAAATCTCTTTGCATCCCACATCCTACAAACTTTGTAGGATAATCCTCACAGTTTTTCCTTGTCAGGATATTATTTGTTATTATTTCATATTTATTCACAGCCTGAATCCCATAAGATTTGCGGGATAATCCTCGCGGGTGTTTTACGTTGGAATGCATTTGGGCGATATTTCGTATTTTCCCACAGCCCATGATCCACAAGCTTATAGGGGTCACTTTTTATGGGATAAAGTTTAACTTTATTTATATTGAGACCTACAACCACAAGCCTTTCATACTTAACCATAACAACCATTCCTCGTTGAAGGTGCACGATGATGTGGTAGTTTAATCTTCCCACGAGGCTTTCTCTAACAAACCTTTTGGGATAATCCTCGTGCTGTTTTTTTAACAGAAGGGTATGTTAAAATTACTAAAATATTCTTTCATCCGACAACCCGTGAGGCATACGGGACTATCCTCATGGAAAATTTTATTATCAAATTGGTGAATAAACCTAGAAGATTTTCCTGTTGCTCACGACCTGAAAGCTTCAATTTTCTTTATATTTCGCAAGTTGTCCAATATTGTAATGATACACACCCCCTCAAGTCTATCTTCCTGTAATTATGTATCTGCCATTAAACGTTTCCCACAAACTTACCTTTCCACAAAACTTCTCGACCGCAGGTCCATTCTCCATATGTTGTATTTTTTGATAGATTTAATTTGTTCTACTATCATTTTTCCTGAAATGAATTGGAATTAGAACCCTGATTTGCCTCCCATTCATGTATATTGTTCATAGTTATGGGAAATTAATTTAAAAGAGTATTATTGTGAAATTTGTGATGTCTTCGTAGACCCATTATTTCAAATCATTTTTTGCAATCCCTTCATAGGTTATCATTAGAAGCCCTTGAAAACCCTAAGGAAAATTGGACACCACTTGTACATGGAAATACATTATACATATATTAGGATTTTTGGTTGCTCTACACAACCCCATATTATACCTATGTATGTCCTAGATAAACTCTTAGGCAATGAAATAACATATCAAACATTAGAGGCATGAATTACTACATATATACGTGTCTGTAATAAAATAATTTGGCCTAGTTTCCCTATCATATTACGTATGTTTTCTTCCCTCAATGTCCTAGACTCAAAGAAGGAAGAAACTACCTTGAGGGATCTAATATTATTTACAAGAAAAACAAATGGTCATGATCTTAGAGGGGTAATATTGACCCACTTAAAAACCTTGAAAATGGTACTCACTTTCCAACATGAACATAATGAAGGGGAAGTTATCTTCCAAGGGGTTCGATTTTTTGAGGAAGGACTAGCCCACATACAAGGTATACAAAAAATTGACATATTCTTGGATAAAAAATAGACAAAAGAAGATATTGCTTCAAGACCAAAGACATCAATTAATGGCTAGTACGCAAGAACAATTAGAGGCCAACAAAAGAGATTAGAAATAGAAGTGTTATAGCACAAAATGCCACACCTGTGCATTTGTGCCATGGCCTAACCCTTTCCCTTGGTTTGCTAGACAAATACCCAACTTTCCTCATGAAAATAATCTAAAAAAAAATTGTTTTGCACACATCCGCAGGCTCCTTTATGCAAAGAGAATACATCCAGGACTTCTCAGTTTGTAACCCGCGGATACCCTCAAAAAATGGAAAACATGAAATAATTTTGAGTTTCCATGTGGTTTTTTCGGTTGGGCTCGTTTCCAAACATCCCCATGCCCGTACAAAATGGATTCCAACTCCCCCAACCTCTTAAGGAAGATATAAAATCACCATTGAGGGATAAGACATGGAGAAGTCCCTTGGTGCAAGATTATGCTTCCAACATCTAGCAATCCTCCCTTTAATATAATCCTCTAAGAAACACCCCCTTATTTTTGGAAACTCCTTTTCTAGCATCTATTTCTTGTCTATATGGCTATTGGGTGTTTCCTTATCCCTATTTGGGCCATCCAGAAAGAGTATAGTGGTTGAGTCGATGCTTGATGGATTATTGGAGGAACTCAGACAATTGGCTTCAAGTTGATGCCAAAGGCGAGACAAGGTTGTAACTTACCTTTCTGATTTGGTGTTAATAGAAGAGTTTATTTTCCCTCCTATCATGTGTTCATTGCAAATTTTCTCTTATTAAGTTTACTTTGAACATGGTATATGACATGTATGCCCTTTGATCGTGTAACTACCTCCATAGAAACTATTGTATTGTGTCCATTTTGGAGGTTACTTTGAGAAAAGGATCTAGAGCTCGTCGAGATCAAGGAATTGGATCGAAATCAAACGAGAGACTTAAGGTGCACCCTTTCTCCCTCTTGCTTCCCCGACTTATCATTGTAAATTAGTTACTCTTTTAGTTTTGTGTGCTTGTCTTGGAGGGAATATATCTATCTTCTCTATATAGTCTTGATCTGTTGTGGTTTCAACCCAAAATCATGAGGAAAATATATTGTCAACAGAATTGGCGACCATACTGGGGAATTCTCCTAGTTTGGGTCAGTTTTAGGGTGTCCTGTCTGTCCATTTTATTTATGTGAGTTTTCCTATTTTCCAAGCTTTGTTACAAAGATTTTATTATCTAGAAACTTTTCTATAAGTTTTTGGGAGTCTCCCTATTGAAATTCCTTTTTATTTTTCCAATTTTACAGAGTTATTCGCTCTTTGTTGTTATATCAGTCGCGAATATCTGCGATTTTACTGTGTATTACCCACGAACACGAACATCTGCGAGTATCATTTCACATAGTCGCAGACCTGTGAGAAATTTGTGAAAAAAATATTATTTCTTCAATTGTTGGGAGATTTAGGGGTTTCTCCACATTATCCTAGGCTTCCTAAGTTTTTGATTGCTTTCTATTATTGTGTATAATATTGTGAAAACCTTTAGATCATAAAAGACCTTGCTCTTGATTTCCTAGGACTCTTGGCTTACTTTTAGCTTGGATTTTAAAGAAAAAAGATTTGCACTTTGAAAAAAAATTCCCCCTCATGGCCATGAATCATGTATCCTTTAATTTGTTTTGGCATATTTGTTAGGTTGTCTTTATTAGAAGAAAAAAAACTAGTTTCCTTTTGTTTTCCTTTTTTGCGTTTTGCATTAGAAAATAAATACTTGCATTTGAAGGTTTGAAGGATTGTTCATGCATGTTTCTTTGTGAAACTCTTTTTCATTTCAAGAATTAGTGTAAAGTTTTATTTTCCAGTGTTCTTATAAGTTTCATTTTTGTAAGAGTCTCAAAGAACATCAGTTTAGGGAACTAAAACAAATGATAATCTTAAAATGTACTAGACTTTTTTTCTAGGGATCACAAATAGATTTAGGTTTAGGGCCTTGGATTAGGATTGGTGAGATAACTCAACAAGGCCATTAAAAAAACATAGAATTATGAGTTAGGGAGAGTCTCAAATCCAACTTTTGTATGAGTATGGTCGGGAGCCTCCTATAACACAAGAGATAAACATGAGGTTTCATGAAGGAGAGCCGAGGAGATTTCCCCTCCGAAGATTGAAAAAGTGCAGTGGAGAAATCATATATTGGGGGTTTCAGTAGTGACTTTGCATCTTTGAGAGGCGAAGTTTTCGAAGCTTTGGGCTTTGTTACCTTTCTGATACGTTCAATCCTGATTGTCGACTCTACTCCCTGGATGTTGACTGAGAGTCGATAACCTTAGTGGATTTTCTTATGGATATCATAGGTGGTTGCAGGGGCTTTTCATGGTACCTCGGGCATATTTTGTATCACACTTTTTAGTATTGTTGGAGGGTGTCCCACGAATCATGGTTACTTGCACCAGGTAAGGATAGTTAGTGTAGGTCTAGATAATTGCTTCTCCTTCCTTTGTTCATTTGTTCATGGGACTTAATTAGCCTGTCCCTTCATCTAAAATATCCCTTTCCACTTTTTCATTTCTTTTGAATCAAGACCTCATCCACCTGGGATGAAGATTTGGAAAATTTGTTTGCTTACATGATGTTTCTCTTAGGGATTTTTATTGGAGTATTGATTTGTGTAGTTGGCGTTAGGTTTTTTCCATGTCACCTCTTTTGGATCAATGATTTAGGGTGGTTGAAAAACCACTCCATTGGTCAGGAAGGAACCCTGGTATTTCTCTTTAAAGCATGGATTCGGCTCCTTGGAAGTGTGGGTTTTTATAGCACTAGTTCACCAAAATCAATGCGTGAGAATTTTATGGACATGAACAATCCTGCAAAGTACGACCCTGTGCATAAGAATGATAACACCAAATTTCTTTAGGATACTAACCAACGGACCCCTTCCCAATGGGATTCTTGTGCATTTCCCTTCTTTGGAAACGTTGGTTCCCCTTTGATGGCCACTTTGAACATTCTTGGGTTGAATGTAAGACTACTAGTTTGGTTTTGGACCACTCTAAATGTCTCGAATGATCTTGATGCTTCTCAAATAAGCACCTTATGTTAGTGGCCTCATACAGATTTTGATCATTCACCTTCTGCATATGTACATTTTACTCCTTGTCCTTCTCCCTATTCTATTGAAAGTCTTGCTACTAGTAACTAGAATTCTAAAAGGAATAGGAAGAGGAAGAGTAAGAAAAAGAAGTCATCAACCTCTGCAAGTCATGTTGAAGACCAACACTTAGCCTCTGTAGGTCATGTTGGGGGCACAAGTCTAGTCAGTTCTAGTCATACTGGACAAATGTCAACAACCTTTGTGATTCATGTTGAAGATGAGAAACTAGTCGTTCTAAGTCATGATTGGGGAACGAGTCTAGTCATTGTTAGTCGTACTGGAATAACATCACCAACCTCTCCAATTCATGTTGGATATGAACCACTAACCTCTACGAGTCATCTTAGAGATAGGCCAATCACCCTTGTGAGTCATGTTGGAGTCATGTTACTAGCCTCTACTAGTCATGTTAGGTGCACAGAACCAGCCTCTGTGAGTCATGTTGCGAGAAAAATTCCAATCACCGCTAGTCATACTCCCATTGACTTAGTGACCTATATGAGTCATGTTGGAGTCTTTTCACCAACCTATGATAGTCATGCCGGAGTCATGCAACTAGCCTCTGCTAGTCATGTTGGGGGGAACCCACTGACAACTTCTAGGCATACTAGCTCTTAAAACCTAGGTCTACATCTCTCCTCTCTTTCCCTCCCTTAGCCTATTCATATGTAAGTCTCATTTTTGTTCAGTCTCTTTTGCATGGTATAATGAGTCAGTTTAATGTGTTCTCACCCTTCTTTTGACTTTGCATTTTTTTCTTTCTTTCTTCCAAAGTTTATGCATGTTCCTATTTGAGTTAATAACACATATCATCATAAATTTATCACTAGTGAGCTTATAACAGGTTGAATTGGCGACCATACTAGGTATTTCTCCTAGTTTACATCAGTTTTAGGGTGTCTTGTGTGTCCTTTTTATTTTTGTGAGTTTTCTTATTTTCCAAGCTTTGTTACAAAGATTTTATTATCTAGAAACTTTTCTATAAGTTTTTGGGAGTCTCCCTATTGAAATTCTTTTTTATTTTTCCAATTTTACAGATTTATTCGCGCTTGGTTGTTATATTAGTCGTGAATATCTGCACTTTTAGTGTGTATGACCTGTGAACATCTGTGAGTATCATTTCACACAGTCGCAGACCTGTGAGAAATTTGTGAAAAAATTATTATTTCTTCAGTTGTTGGGATACTTATGGGTTTCTCCATGTTATCCTAGGCTTCCTAAGTTTGTGATTGATTTGTTTTATTGTGTATAATCTTGTGAAAACCTTTAGATCATAAAAGACCTTGTTCTTGATTTCCCAGGATTCTTGGCTTACTTTTAGCTTGGATTTTAAAGAAAAATGATTTGCATTCTGAAAAAAAAAATCCCCCTCATGGCCATGAATCAGGTATCCTTTAATTTATTTTGGCATATATTTGTTATTTTGTCTTTATTAGACGAAGAAAAAAATCGTTTCCTTTTGTTTGCCTTTTTTTCATTTTGCATTAGAAAAGAAAAAATTGCATTTCAAGGTTTGAAGGATTGTTCATGCATGTTTCTTTGTGAAACTCTTTTTCATTTCAAGAATTAGTGTAAAGTTTTATTTTCCAGTGTTCTTGTAATTTTCATTTTTGTAAGAGTCTCAAACAACATCAGTTGCACATCCATACCCCTTGAGTAAGGACAACCACTAAAACAAATGATAATCTTAAAATGCATTGAAATTTGTTTCTAGGGTTCACAAACAGGTTTAGGGTTCGGGCCTTGGATTAGGATTGGAGAGATAACTCTCCAAGGCCATTAAACAAACATAGAATTCTGAGCTAGGGAGAGTCTCAAATCCAATTTTCGTGTAAGTATAGTCGGGAGGCTCCTATAACACAAGAGATAAACACGAGGTTGTGTGAAAGAGAGCCAATAATATTTCCCCTATGAAGCTTGAATAAGCGCAGTGGAGAAATCATATATTGGGGGTTTGACTAGAGCCTTTACCTCTGCAAGAGGCAAATTTTTCCAAGCTTCGGGCTTTTTTACCTTTCCGATACATTCGATCCTGACTGTCGATTGTACTCCCCGGATGTTGACTGAGAGTTGATAACCTTAGTGGATTTTCCTAGGGATATCATAGGTAAATGTAGGGGCTTGCCATGGTACCTAGGGTATATTTTGTATCACAATTTTTAGTACTATTGGAGGGTGCCCCACGAATCATGGGTACTTGCACCAGGTAAGGCTAGTTAGTGGAGGTCTAGATAATTTCTTCTCACTCCTTTGTTCATTGGTCAATGGGAATTAATCAACCTGTCCCTTCATATGAAAGGTCCCTTTCCACTTTTTCATTTCTTTTGAATCAAGGCCTCATCCACCCTAAATAAACATTTGGAAAAGTTGTTTGCTTGTGATGTTTCACATGGGGATTTTTATTGGAGTATTGATTTGTGTAGTTGGCCTTAGGTTGTTTCGGTGTCACCGCTTTTAGATCAATGATTCACAGTGGTTGAAAAACCACTCCATTGGATGGGAAGGACCCCTGGTATTTTTGTTTAAAGCGTGGATCCGACTACTTTAAAGTGTGGGTTTTTATACCACTAGTTCGCTAGCATCAATGTGTGAGAATTTTATGGACATGAACAATCCTGCAAAGGACGATCTTGTGCATAAGAATGATACGACCAAATTCCTTTAGGATACTAACCAAGGGACCCCTACCCAAGGGGATTCTTGTGCTTTTCCTTTCTTTGGAAACGTTGGTTCCCCTTTGATTGCCACTTTGAACATTCCTGCGTTGAATGTAAGACTACTCGTTTGGTTTTGGACCACTCTAAATGTACTGAATCCTCTTTATGATTCTCATATAAGCACCTTATGTTAGGGGCATCATACAGATTTTGATCATTCACCTTATGCATATGGAAAGTTTACTCCTTGTCCTTCTCCCTATTCTAATGAAAGTCTTGCTACTAGTAACTAGAATTCTAAAACGAATAAGAAGAGGAAGATTAAGAAAAAGAAGTCATCAACGTCTGCAAGTCATGTTGAAGACCAACACCCAGCCTCTGTAGGACATGTTGGGGGCACAAGTATAGTCACTTCTAGTCATACTGGACAAACGTCAACAACCTTTGTGATTCATGTTGAAGACGAGAAACAAGTTATTCTAAGTCATGATTGGGGAACGAGTCTAGTCATCGCTAGTCATACTAGAAAAACATCACCAACCTCTCCATTTCATGTTGGATATGAACCACTAACCTCTATGAGTCATGTTAGAGATAGGCCAATGACCCTTGTGAGTCATGTTGGAGTCCTGTCACTAGCCTCTGCTAGTCATGTTAGGTGCACACAACCAGCCTCTATGAGTCATATTGGGAGAAAAAATCCAATCACCGCTAGTCATACTCGCATTGAGTCACCGACCTATATGAGTCATGTTGGAGTCTTTTAACCAACCTCTGATAGTCATGTCAGAGTCATGAAACTAGCCTCTGTTAGTCATGTTGGGGGGAACCCACTGACAACTTCTAGTCATAACGGTTGTTAAAACCTAGGTCTGCACCTCTCCTCTCTTTCCCTCCCATAGCCTATTCATATGTAAGCCTCATTTTTGTTCAGTTTCTTTTGCATGGTATAATGAGTTAGTTTAATGTGTTCTCACCCTTCTTTTGACTTTGCATTATTTTATTTCTTTCTTCGAAGGTTAATGCATGTTTCTATTTGAGTTAATAACCCATATCATCTTCAATTTATCACTACTGGGCTTATAACAGGTTGAATTGGCAACCATACTAGGGAATTCTCCTAGTTTGGGTCAGTTTTAGGGTGTCTTGTGTGTCTTTTTTATTTTTTTGAGTTTTCCTATTTTCCAAACTTTGTTACAAAGATTTTATTATATAGAAACTTTTCTATAAGTTTCTGGGAGTCTCCCTATTGAAATTCCTTTTTATTTCTCTAATTTTACAAAGTTATTCGTGCTTTGTTATTATATCATTCGTGAATATCTACGATTTTACTGTGTATGACCCGTGAACATCTGCGAGTATCATTTCACATAGTCGCAGACCTATGAGAAATTTGTGAAAAAGTATTATTTCTTCAGTTGTTGGGAGATTTATGGGTTTCTCCACGTTATCCTAGGCTTCCTAAGTTTGTGATTGCTTTGTATTATTGTGTATAATCTTGTGAAAAACTTTAGATCATAAAATACCTTGCGCTTGATTTCCCAGGATTCTTGGCTTACTTTTAGCTTCGATTTTAAAGAAAAATGATTTTCATTTTGAAAAAAAAATACCCATCACGGCCATGAATCGTGTATCCTTTAATTTCTTTTGGCATATTTGTTAGTTTGTCTTTACTAGAAGAAAAAACAACTAGTTTCCTTTTGTTTTCCTTTTTTTCATTTTGCATTAGAAAAGAAATTATTGCATTTCAAGGTTTGAAGGATTGTTCATGCATCTTTCTTTGTGAAACTCTTTTTCATTTCAAGAATTAGTGTAAAGTTTTATTTTCCATTGTTTTTATAAATTTCATTTTTGCAAGAGTCTCAAACAAAATCAGTTGCACCTCCATACCCCTTGAGTAAGGACAACCACTAAAATGAATGATAACCTTAAAATGTACTAGACTTTGTTTCTAGGGTTCACAAACAGGTTTAGGGTTGGGGCCTTGGATTAGGATTGGAGAGATAACTCTCCAAGGCCATTAAACAAACACAGAATTCTGAGTTAGAGACAGTCTCAAATCCAATTTTCATATAAGTATAGTCGGGAGCCTCCTATAACACAAGAGATAAACACAAGATTGCATTAAGGAGAGATGAGGAGATTTCCCCTCCGAACCTTGAATAAGCGCAGTGGAGAAATCATATATTGGAGGTTTCACTAGTGCCTTTACCTCTCCTACAGGAAAAGTTTTCGAAGCTTCAGGCTTTGTTAACTTTCCGATACCTTCGATCCTGGCTATCGATTGTATTCCCTGGATGTTGACTCAGAGTTGATAACCTTAGTGGATTTTCCTAGGGATATCATAGGTGATTGGAGGGGATTTCAATGGTACCTGGGGTATATTTTGTATCACACTTTTTAGTATTGTTGGATGGTGCCCCACGAATCATTGGTACTTGCACCAGGTAAGGCTAGTTAGTGGAGGTCTAGATAATTGCTTCTCACTACTTTGTTCATTGTTCCATGGGACTTAATCAACCTGTCCCTTCATCTGAAAGGTCCCTTTCCACTTTTTCATTTCTTTGGAATCAAGACCTCATCCACCTGGGATGAAGATTTGGAAAAGTTGTTTGCTTGTGATGTTTCTCTTGGGGATTTTTATTGGAGTATTGATTTGTGTAGTTGGCATTAGGTTGTTTTGGTGTCACCGCATTTGGATAAATGATTTAGGGTGGTTGAAAAACAGCTCCATTGGTCAGGAAGGACCCTTGGTATTTCTCTTTAAAGCATGGATTTGACTCCTTGAAAGCATGGTTTTTTATACCACTAGTTCACTAGAATCAGTGCGTGAGAATTTTATGGACATGAACAATCCTGTAAAGGACAACCCTGTGCATAAAAATGATATGACCAAATTTATTTAGGATAATAACCAAGGGACCCTTTCCCAGGGGGATTGTTGTTCTTTTCCTTTCTTTGGAAACGTTGGTTCCCCTTTGATGGCCACTTTGAACATTCCTAGGTTGAACGTAAGACTACTAGTTTGGTTTTGGACCACTCTAAATGTACCGAATGTTCTTGATGCTTCTCATATAAGCACCTTATTCTAGGGGAATCATATGGATTTTGATCATTTATCTTCTACATATGAAAATCTTACTCCTTGTCCTTCTCCCTATTCTATTGAAAGTCTCGCTACTAGTAACTAGAATTGTAAAAGGAATAGGAAGAGGAAGAGTAAGAAAAAGAAGTCATCAACCTCTGCAAGTCATGTTGAAGACCAACACCTAGCCTCTGTAGGTTATGTTGGGGGAACAAGTCTAGTCACTTCTATTCATACTGGACAAATGTCAACAACCTTTGTGATTCATGTTGAAGATGAGAAACTAGTCGTTCTATGTCATGATTTGGGAACGAGTCTAGTCATCCCTAGTCGTATTCGAAAAACATCACCAACCTCTCCAATTCATGTTGGAGATGAACCACTAACCTCTACGAGTCATGTTAGTGATAGGCCCATGACCCTTGCGATTCATGTTGGGTTCTTGTCACTACCCTCTACTAGTCATGTTAGGTGCACACAACCAGCCTCTGTGAGTCATGTTGGGCGAAAAATTCCTATCACCGCTACTCATATTCACATTGAGTCACCAACCTGTATGAGTCATGTTGGAGTCTTTTCACCAACCTCTCATAGTCACGCCAGAGTCATGCAACCAACCTCTACTAGTCATGCTAGGGGGAACCCACCAACAACCTATAGTCATACTAGTTGTTAAAACCTTGGTCTACACCTCTGCTCTCTTTCCCTCCCTTAGCCTTTTCATATGTAAGCCTCATTTTTGTTCAGTTTCTTTTGCATGGTATAATGAGTCATTTTAATGTGTTCTCACCCTTCTTTTGACTTTGCATTATTTTCTTTCTTTCTTGGAAGGTTAATGAATGTTACTATTTGAGTTAATAACACATATCTTCTTAAATTTATCACTAGTGGGATTATAATAGGTTGACCAAGCCTTTTGATGCAAAAAGGAATTGATTGCAAGAACATGTCTATTCTTGCAATCAGCAGGAAAGTGCATTGTTCTATCATTTTAAACGTTCAAAAATATTTATTTTATTTTTAAAATGTTGTGTTGGTTCTTGCATGTGTATGCATGGTAATGGGAACTCAAGGTCACAAAAGGTTACCTCCAGAGCTCATCATTTCATAGTTTGTGTTAATATCATGCAAGTTTTCACCTGCAGTTCACATCATCACAGGATTAAGTGTAATTATAATTATAGGTGTTAAATTATATCAGATTAACATTTCATCTCATTTCTTGCAGTATAGTGTTGGCAATTTCAGCTATCAGAAAGCAAATCAGTGTATACTTGTCATTGATGGCAAGAACGTGTGGTCGCAGTGATGAAAATAGCATTGAATAACAGCGCAGTAATAATCGAGAGGAGAAGAGACAGTGATCGTTGGATCCCATCCTAATTTCCCGAAAGAACCAGGACCGTCAGATCTGTAGAAGCTGCGAGAGAGATAAATTCATCGGAGAATCAGGGATCGCGAGTTCAAAGTGCAAAGAACACTTGACAACGAAAACCCTGAAATCGCGATATGCGATTTCGCGATTTGATCGCAGCCGTTAAAAACAAGAAGAGATCTGGACCGTTTATTCGTGTGGACACGTGGCAGCCTGGAGGCTCCATCGGAGAATCGGCGATCGAGAGTTTGAAATATCCAAATCACTTAACATTGAAATCCCCGAAATCACGATATGCGATTTCGCGATTTGATCGCAACCGTTAATCAAGCAGGGATCTGGACCGTTCATCTGTATGGACACGTGGCAGCCAGGAGACCTCATCGGCAATTCGGGGATCAGGATTTCATAATGCAAAGTTCACTCTACCACGAAATCCCCGATTTCGCGATATGCGAAACCCCGACGGAATCTGAACCGTCAGATCAACATGTGACCTAGACCGTCGATCTACGATAGCAGTCCACGTCAGCTAGGGACACGTGGCACAACCAAGTGATGACAAGTGTCAGACAGATTCAACCTTTCAGACACATACAAGTAATGAATCAGAGTGACACGTGGC
>ML780291.1:651341-695200 GCA_009831015.1 Picea engelmannii | reverse complement strand
AAGATTTAACTATTGGAAGCCTATTATCCACCTGGTCCTCTACTTTCAAGAACCAATTTTGGTGTTCATATTGCAGTTGAAACTCAATTGCTCTATTCCATAGAGTTTCTTCAGGAAATCATTCAACTCATTTCTTCTTGTTACATGATTCAATTAAACCTCATTGAAAGCACCGATTGGCTGTAGATCCATGACTTTCCACCTAGTCTTAGATCTCATTGTTGATAAACTCTTTGAAGGGCTATGGATCCATAGACATAAAAACCCTACTCTTACACCTATTCATTCAGAAGCAATAGTAGAACATATATGCAATATATATATATATATATATATATATATATAGAGAGAGAGAGAGAGAGAGAGAGAGAGAGAGAGAGAATTCTAATAACATTATAACATGTATACAAGATACACAACATACAATGAATAGAGAATTGATACTTATCTTTTGATTGATAAGACCTTCCACCCTTGAGCAGGGTTATGGCTCCATCGAGGCAATGGATTTCCAAGATAGCCATGGTCCACAATCCATATCAACATGGTCTAGGCCAAGGTGCCAAACCTCAACAGCACTCTAGCCAACGGTCTCTCATTCCCCAAATGCATGTCCCACCCTAGGAGTGTACACCTTCTCTATCACACAGTCCATTGACTCCTACACCTCCCTTTCCTTGGGCTTCAACAATAGGCTGGACTGGAAGTCTGAGAGCACCGTGGCTCCAAGAGTTCCATATGCCCTTAGAGATTTCCAATCAACATCTTCCCTGAGCTACACTTTGTAGTCAACCTTATAAATTTAATCAACATCATCTCATCTGCATCACCCACATTGAGTTATCATGAGAGAGCATAAAATAATTCACTTAGGAACTCAAACTTAGTTCAAAAGGGAATTCAAATTTTCCCCCAAAACATGAAATTCTATTTCATAATTACTCTTGGTTGTTTCCATATTATGAATGCAGCCTTCCTTGTGGTTTTCCATGGGCACCAACTGCATACCATTTTTCCTGCAATCATTCATCTTTCATACAACCAACAAATTGTTAGTATTTCCTGTACTCCATAACTCAATTGCAATATGTACAAAACCTTATGCAGTGATATTAGAATTGCTTGCACCTAGAAATTCAATCACAATTACCAAACAATTTAATAAAATAGAATGACTCACCATTCTATGCATATCCATGTTCACAGTAATATCTGTAAGTTCATTACTTTTTTTTTTTTTTTAACAAGACAATTTCATGTAGTCAATGCTCATGTGACTACTTGACTTGCAACTTTCCTGTTGCAATGTCTAACACCTCCCTGAAATGTCCTCAACTTCATGATTTCACAACATTTCAGTTGTTAGTAACAATTATTTCCATGCAATAATATATATGCATGTACTTACAAAACACATTCAACCATTGCATTTAGGACACAATTCTATCACTTACTATGCACAAGTGAAATTCTCAGTGCATACTTATTCAGTGAACCTTGCATTGAATTACATAATTCTCTTTATCTCAGTCATGTATCTCACCATCCATAAGTTGGAATTCTGGCCAATGTGTTGACACATTTTTCACACACTTACTATTGTCTTCCCAATTAATTGGATGCCTTCCTTTTTGACCTGAACAATACACCAAGAATATAATTATGTGGTGTTCATTAGTGTTAGAAAAAAGGCTACAGTCCAAGTTTTATTTAAAGGTAGGAAGATTTTAGTACCTCTGTGGCTCATAACCTTTCCATATACATACCTTGCCATATCCAACCATCTCCTGGTCTCATACATGACTAGCTTATTAGCATTCACTCCTATAAAAAGTTCTTATCTTTTAATTATTTGGTTATCACCCCATAACCAAATTAACATGACATTCTACTATGTCATTGTTTGCATTCAGAAGATAAAAATATTTTAATTAATACAAACCTCCACCCTTTACCACATCCAATGGTATACATTCAAATAATATAATCATGTGACTTTATAAAATAACTTTGGCTCAGGAAATTCTTACCTAAATTCCCTTCAACAATTATGCAAAAAGAGTAATAAAAACTCATACCTGCAAGAATTCCATTAATAAATTTGATGTTACATGTATGGTTGATGGCAGTAGAAGATTTCATGCTTATTTTATCAAACCTAACAAACCTTCAAGTTTATGTTGCTTCCTTCCATATGTAGAAACATCACCAACAACACTTGCAACATGAAAGAAATATTTTTCTCCTAATGGTTGTTCAACCAACCCTAATTCAACTATTGCTACCACAATTTCAATAACTTCTTTCCCATGTGCAACTTTTCCTTGTTGATCCCAGAAGTCTTCAATTCTTCTTGGATTCATGAATCTTCTTGTGCTCTCATTGTAGTCATTGTACATGACTATTTTTGTCCGGAGAAATTTCTAGCTAAATCACTCTTGGCTTCCTTTGCATTTCCAACCAATTATTAATGTTGACATTAATCTTCAACTTTTATTGTTTTTCTAGAACCATATATCCCAACTAGCTTCAAACTTGACTTACCTATCCAATCTCTAGCATGCTATAAGGATGCACATATGCCCCTTTTTTCCAGTTTCATAGAATCAAATGGAAGTCCTTCTTTTACCTTACCATCATAGATTTAGGTGATACCTCCAACCTTTTGGGTTGTCACTCATGGCTCTATGTTACTTAAGATAGATTTTTTCAGGCACCATCTCCTCTGCATTCAAAACCATCCATAGAACCGTTTTCTTATTGCTAGTTCCTTATTGATTTCTCTTTAGAAATCACTTCACTTTCAAATTATTCTTGACTTGATATCTCCATTCTCTTATGGAAATACCTTCACACCTTTGGATTGCATAAACAATCCTCTACTATTCTATCTTTCCTTCCTGGAGTGTTGGCATACATTCCTATTAAATTGATATCTATATCATGATTTATTCTTCCATTATCTTAGAATGTTCATGGAGTTGACTCCATCCAAGAGTTTTTCTTGTCTACTTTGCATACTTTCCACCACATATTATGCTAATATTAATTTTCAGCATTCCCCTATTACTTGGATCCCTCTGATCCAATTCCTTCATGACCCAATTATATTTCCAGTCATGTTCTCTGAGTAACCTTGGATAGCTAACACCAACTTCTTTATTGAAGCAATTTGGTTTAGCCTTTCCATGATTGATCATATCAACACTGGTATTATCTCGATGAATTATTATTTTATCTTAACTTGAACCATCTAATTTTTTCAACCCGACTAGAAAAATCAACTTCTGTCATGCCATATTTGATGACCTCCATGCCATGATTCCACTGTGCACTTTGTTAGCAATAATGGAGGTGCTACCTCCAATATGTAGGACTGATCTTTGGAGATGTCACATCTTGTATCCAAAATCTTTCATATTCCATAAAACCTTCCTTATTCCCATACTTTGCATCTCCATATGAACTTATGGTTCATGCATTATCATGTATCGCAGATGGCTTTCTCCACCAGGAATCCTCTTTCTGAGATATTTCCCAATGATTTCTTTATTGCTCAATTATGATCTTTGAGAAGAAAGATATGATCCTTTAAAACTTGTGCTTCTTCTCTAATGCATTCCTTGTGCAGTTCATCTCTTTTCTCTGTGCTAATCCTTATCTGATTTAGTCATTGTTTAACTCTGCAAAAACAATGTGCAGTCCATCGAAATTGTCATGCCATCAGTCATTACCAATTTCCACAGTATTCTTAAATCAATCTGTTTCAAGGAAATCTTTCATATTTCATTCTGCAATTCTTGATCAGTCAAGAATCCCCATAGATCTTTTATTTCTAAGATTTTCACTGCTCTGCAATAATTTTTGGGCACTAGCCCCTTTCTCTCAGCTCCCAACCCATGCGAACAGGGACTCTAGCCCAGTGCTAGGTCGATGGTTCTTATTTAGGAATTCAAGCCTCCGACTTTTAGAAGTCTGGCTTTGAAAGTTCATAGCTCCTTTATCTCCAGGTGTTGATCTTATTGAGTATACCTCCACTTGTCATGTGTCCTCCAACAGATCGATAATTTTCAATCATTTGGCACATCGGGCTTCGAGGGTTTGTGGCCCACCCGTTTCATTTTCCTCCATAGTGTCCTTCCTCCAACATTAGTCTCCTATCACCATGCATTTACTGGCTCAAGGTTTCTATGTTCAAGCCCTATCATGTCACATCAGTTAATACCTTCCAATTTGCAGGGGTATGCACCAGCGATTTGGAGTAACCTGCCTTTCACCCCACAATTCTTCTGACATTGACACGTAACCCCATGGTGAAATAGTGGTTTTCATTGCGGGACTGCCTTGGTGAATTAACTCACATGAAACTTGGGTCCTTGCAATGCCTCCTAGTCATTGATCTTGGTGTATCGTGATCAATGCCAGTGTGGCCCCACTATCCATGCTCAAACAAAGTGCCACATAGTGGAATACTAGCGGCTGACACATGGCCCAATCATATGGGTGAGACATGTCACGTTCCAAATGGAATTTCAATCTTCCACGAATTTGAAACCCATTGAAACATGGTACACAACCCATGTGTCCACATCAATCCAAGTGACATCATCATGAATCACTACTTCATCTCTTCGGGCTTCGAGAGTTTTTTCCCTTCATACAACTCCGTAACTTCTGCCCTTGGCTTGATCCATTGGTTCTGGTCCAACTTCAGCCTAATCCAATGGTCGAGCTCTTCTCCTCAGATCTACGGTGTAGATCCACTTCGGGGACTTCGGGCTTTGGGAGTTTCGACCTCTCCAGGCTCATTTTCTCCCGAAATGATTTCACCCCAAGTCGACTATCTGTCGACGCATGTATCTCTCAGCTCGATGCCACATATGGACTTCGTTACTTTGCGGATTCCCAAAGGCACTCATGGCTAACTGACTCACAACTTTTCTTGATGTGATGGTCGGGAATTGCCCTCCTTCTCCTAAATAGATTCCAGCCACTCACATTACTCTGTGGCCCAATACCACATATGTTGTGGTTTTATAATACCGCTACACCTCCTAAGCTTCGTTTCTCAAACCCCTTTATCCTTAGAGGGTTGATTCGACACTTAGTCGACTTTCGGATCAGTTTACTCCTTGCAATAGATCTTTTCATCCCTTCATGAGAAAACTCAAGCTATTTGTCCTGAGATTTTTGAGTCAAAGACTCTGTCGACGCACTCCTTGCACTCATGGATGCTCTGAACCTCAATTTTTTTCCTTTTCGACAACAATTCACTCTAAAATATTTGTCTTGTTAACCACTAACATGGCCAATCCACGCTCAGTGTCCAAACCTTCACTCTAAACTTCAATTTTCCTAGCCCCACTAGGCTCAGTTTTGAAACCATGGCTCCGATACCATTTTGTAACATCCCCAACAACTAATAGGTCAGGCAATGTCACTACTCATACACTTCGCATAGCTCTGATACCATTTTGTCACACCCCCAGTCAAGCAGGATAGGCCATGCTATCTCATCAAAATAAAAATTATCATATGCATATAAATATAAACAGACAACATATTGTGTTCATACATATATTAATGCGAAAATAACAGTAAAAGAATACATGCAGTACTCAAAGGAAAAACCCATAATATAACAACATATACAAGCAATATTCATCAATTATAACACATGTACATATACACTGCATGTAAATGAAGATATGAATGTATACATATTTTTCAATTCAAGTACACCAACTGCATGCAGACCTTCCATGAACCTCCCAGCCATAGACCAGGCTACTCATCATGCTCAGCAGTGGGTCACCCCCGAGTTGGGACTAAACTCCATCGAGCAAGGGATTTATAGGCTTGGCAAGGACAACAAGGAAGTTGCACAAAACAACAAGAAGGATATTCTTTTATCCCAGGAGTCACTTACGACCACAACCCACAGAACCTCATTCCCCACACACCTTCTCCACCCTAGGAGGGTACACCTTCACTAATACAAGTCCATCAGCTACTACACCTCCCTTACCTTGGGCTTCAACAACAGGATGGACCAGAAGTCTCAGAGTATTGTCGCTGCTACTGGACTCCTTTCCAAGAGAACTCACTTCCCAGCAAACTCTCTCACCTGGGAGAGTTGCACACAAGCCTAACAACTTGCTTCTCCAATTTAGCTCCTAATCAATACATCAACAACATTCAGCTAACAAACTGGTGACGACAACAACATAAAATGGGTATGGACACTGAAAGTGGAAACAAATCAATCTTAGCCAAAAATGCATTGGCAACAATCTCCAACCTCTACGACACAACACGACTTAGGAAAATTACAAGTTCGTCGGGCTTCACAGGAAATAAGAAGGACAACTACAATGTCTACAGGTTACACTGGCACTGCATCAATGGGGAGTATGTCAGACTTCCAGGGTGACTAACCCAGCAAGAGTGCAGACCGAATGGTGAAGGATTGTGACCATCATCAAAATCATGAGACTCGTGAATGAGATCCCTGGAAAATGTGTTGACTTTCCCACTTAAAACTGCATGCGCCTAGGTTGACACATGTCTCCCTGAAGCTGCATGAGCTCTAATTAACACTCATACCCCTTTCCCCTAAGAACTTAGGAAAACACATATTATGTCAAAACATAGCCTTTAGGAAATAATAGTATAATATTATTGCTTTAGAGGTAATCCCTCTAGCTTAGCCCCTATTTTTAGACACTTAGCCCCTTCCCCACCTAGTGGAGCTTAGTCCCCCATAAATCTTTCTTCGTGGAGGGTCTACATGCAACGATGTAATTGTTTTATTAATTATCTTCATAATTACATATACAAAATAGACTCTTTGCCTTAGAATCCTAGGCTCTTTGTCCTAATCATCACATAAGCCTCCTAGCTTATTATAACTCAGCTCACCAGCCTAACAAACATGTTTACAATTCATAATTACAACTAGGGATCTACCAGGGGATATTACAATGGGTCCGATGCTTCTCCACCTTTTTATATATCCTTGAATGTCCATGAAAAATTCTTTCATAATTGCTTGATGGACTCATGTGTCTCTCATAATTTCATTCCTAAAGTTGTAATGGAAGAGCTAGGACTAGAGATCACAAAGCTATACAAGGATCTTTACTCCTTTGATTCTAAAAAGGTAAAATGCTTGGGATTAGTTAAAGATCCAGTTATTTGTCTGTCTTAGCTACCCATGAAAAGTGTAGTGATGGATATTGTTATAGTTGACATACCCCCCAAGTTTGGTGTTCTTTTTTCCAAGACATGGGCCAAGAAAGTTGGAGGATCCCTACAAATGAATCTTACATGTGCAACCATCCATGCAACCATCCAAGTCTTTGCAGGGGAGCACGAGAGGTTATACAGAGAGGTCAAATTGACATATATTGTCAGTGATCATTAGAATTCAGGTAATCATCCAATTTATGTTGTTGAGGATGAAATTGGGTCATCTATTTTTCATATAAATGATGATGCCCTAGAAATATCAATCAACAAATGCAGAAATCAGCCACTGACAAACTAAGGGAATGAAGTATGGAATATGTATTTTTATGGATCATCTTCAAAGGAGGGTTCTAGCATTGGTATAGTCCTCATTTATCCTTCAATGGAGGTGGTTACACTCTCATATAAGCTATAATTTGAAACAATTAACAACATTGTAGAATATGAGGCCTTGGTGTTGGGATTGAGAGATTCTAAAGACATGGCCATTGACAGATTTGCAGTCTTTGGTGATTGTGAGATGATTATCAACCAATTCAAAGAAATTTATCAAACAGAGGAACAAAGGATGAAACAATACAAAAACAAGGTATTGGACCTAGTGGACAACTTCTTTCTAGCATTTAATATCTCATTTGTTCTCAGACAGGCTAATCAGAGCACATATTCTTTAGCCCTGGCTTCCAGCACCTTTAAACCTCCTATTGGTCCAAATGTCAAATATGAAGTGGAGGTTAGGAATAGGACAACCATACCAGACAATGTCAAGCATTGGAAGGTCTTTAGTGATGACCTGTAGCTCAAAAGGTTCCGGCAAACCATTGAATAATTCTCAAATATCTCCATTGATCAAGAGAATGACGAAGATGAAACAAAACACCAACAAACATCCCATTTTATGAACAAGGTGGCTAGCCACAACACTGTATAACTCAAGACAAATCATATAGAAAGATTCTTAGTACCAATTGAGAGGTTGTTTGACAAAAATGATGTCTCTAGGAAAGATTCCATGAAAAATTAGGAGCAGGAGGTAATAGACTGCAACATTGGAACAACTGCAAATCCCAAAGTAGTGAAAATATCTATAACACCCTGTTTCCCGCAATTTGTAATTAATCATAAAATAGGAATTACCATGCTAATGCATGAGGAAAATGTAAATGTATTATTGTTTGAGTTGCCAATAACTAACTATGGAGGTGAAGCCTTGAAAGTACTGACCATGATATAACCAGGGGAGAGAAATCAATTAATGAGGCAAGGACTGGTGGTTGAACTACTAACCACCCCCATGAATGGGAGCATGGTCTAGCTGCAAGAAGTCATCCTAAAACATCGCAGGGTATGACAGACCAGGCAGACCCGAGCTTCCTTCTGACAGAAGGAAGGTGACAATTATACACACGGAGGCATCAAGAGGGGAAGACACTAGATGATGGAAAAATCTCCCAAGGGATAGGCACGAAGATCTCCAGTGAATCAGGAATAGAAGGCAGTGAGCTTCATGCGGAAGAGCATATGAGAAACCTCGTTGAGGCCAAAACTGAGTGAGAAAGCTCCGAGTTGCAGAAAATAGGACCCGAACAGAAGCTGAAACAGAGAGAGAGAACCCTTGAGAACTATGACAATTCCCTGGTCATATCATGGCTTGGAACGGGGGTGGCTAGAGTGCTAAGAATGAATACCTCTGAGCCTATGGTCAGGTGGAAGGATGAACACCCACAGTCAGTTGGTTGGTGGAAACCTGTAATGGATAAGTGATTTCCTACACTGTGTAATTTAGTTGTAATTGTGTATGAATTGGTTATACTATGCATGCTTTCAAGAATGTGAATAAATGCTTAATGGATATACTGTATCCCTTCTATCTCTGCTTGGTTGTATAGTTAGACAAGTAAGGAATTATATGGGTCGGACATGACCTGTTCTCAAAAATTATTGAGTTTTGTAGTGTCTTAAGCTAGAGCCACGAACTGTGAGCTCGTCAACCTTAGGTGTAGTTGCATGTACAATGGTTTACTCATCTATTCGATCTGAGCCCCTTGGAGGACAGAGTTTACTAAGCTCATGAGAGGTAGTGCTGATATGCATAGGCTCTCTGTGATCAAATAGAACCCCAGAACCCCTTGATGAAGGAGCGCAATAGTTGTGCTAAAGACTCTTCTAAGAGTCAAATCCAGGAGAAAGAGTGAAAAGTCCTCAAGTCCTTCATAGCTGACGAATCTCAGGAAGGATAGCGAGTTGAAAATACTGAAAGAAAGTACCCTTAAGTTTGTTAGATGAATGGATGAGATCCTTTCGGAGGATCTATGGTTTTTCATGACCTCTAGATTCGAGGAAGGAACGTAGGCGTTAATTCCTCGAACCTGATTAACCTTCGCAATTAGCGAAGGAATCGCAACCGTAGATCTCAATATCCATGGGAGTTACCTAGACCATCCATTTGTAGAGTACACGTGGCTGTCGATCAGTGTTTCAGCACCTAGGAAATCCAAGGGCAAGACCCCCTGTCTTTGCAAGTCGTAAAATCCCGAAGCGGTGTAGTGTGAATTGATTTCGGTGTTTTGGCACTCGAGAAACCCAATGGAATGGACCCCTTGTCTTTGCAAGTCATGAAATACCAGTATGTGAAATACCAAAGCAGTGTATTGTTAATTGATTTCAGTGTTTTGGCACCCAGGAAACACAATGGTATGAACCCCTCATCTTCGCAAGATGCGAAATCCCAGTACGTGAAATCACAGTATGTGAAACTCTGAGTTGGCTTAGTGTGAATAGGAATTCAAGGTTTGAAAAGGGAAGGGGACAACAATTCGCTATTCTCTTGAGTCCTGAAAGATGAAGGCTCGGGAGGACAGGTGGCACATCCCAGATGTAGGAGCCAGGTGGATGACAGGTGGCACATCCTAGATGTAGGAGCCACATGGATGATAAGTGGTACATCCCAAAGCAGGGGTCACGTGGAGGTGACAGGTGGTGTGTTCTCGTCACAGGGAAGGAGTCAAAACCCTGTTGACCTATATCACTTTTTGGGGTTCATCATTCCAAAAGGTAAGGAACACTTGCAATGGGAATCATGAAGTCACAAAACGTGAAAGAGATAGGCTCTGAGATTTGCATCCTAGCTGGAGGTCACATGACACCGAGACAAAGGTGGAGCTGAATACCTTAGCCCATTTCAGATTTTGAGGTTTGGAGAGTCGAAAGACTCGACTCTCTTGCATTACGAACTCCTGGTTACTCAAATCCCGATACAACTAGGACCGTCAGATCAGGGGGAGACTCGTAGCCATCGATCTCCTTGAAGGAAAGATTTCGAGCTTCGAGGTTTGCAAAGTCGAAAGACTTGACTCGCTTGTATCGTGAAGTCAAGAAATGTGAAAAGGTGCCTAGTTTGTTCAGCCTGTGGTCATAACCAATGGTCACATGGATGTGGACAAGGGAAGAACTAGCCTGTGCTAGCCCCCCGTAGGATTTCGAGGATTCTGCCCCTCGAGAAGAGGCAAAAAACTTCTTATGTCATAGTGGGTGTATGACAAATTTGTATTAGAGCATGGTTGCAACACTTGGCTTGCTTGGGCTCATGTACGAGCTACATAAGGAAATATTGTTATCTGCATTTTCTCTTTAAGAAGAAGGACCGCAGAATCAAACTGTAAATTGGGAATTTCTTTAACCCCTCTGTTAAGATGGTAACTACTCTTATAGGAGTAGGAATGCACTGATCTGTATTACTGATAAGACCTGAGTATGAATAACGGAGGTGGAATAAATTTTTCTATGAAGTTGCACGAGCTAGACAAGGGACAGTAACTGAGTTGTTTTGTTATAGTGTGATGATGGCTACCTACTAAAGTAGGTAGAGTCTCTTGCAATTGAGATGGCTGGTTAGGTAAGAATTAAGATCCAAATGAAGAACTCCCTCATGATTTGGGAAATCTGGTAAGGGCTGGTAGGGTCCTTAGAAAGTTATAAATTATTGAATTATTAAAAGACTAAACCCTGATCATATAACTTCTCATGGTTGAGAGGATTGATGAAAATATGTAGGGTCAGATTACCTGACCTATAATGGTTAGGATAGACAATAAGGACAATCTATTTAAACAAGATTAAGAGGAGTCCTTTGGGACTGTTGCTAATTCCCAAGAGTGACCCTTGTTGATTGTTACCATAAGGAGAGTGTAACATTCGTATGAGTTATGATTATGAGAATAGTCCTGTAAGTAACTTAAAAGCTCAGAAGAGATAGTGGTAGTGCATATAGAGCACAAGCAGTGCATATAGAAACAATCTTGTGTTAAAGTTTGAAAGCTCCAGAGGTTGAACACAGAGGATGATTCGAGAAGAGTTGATGCCAATTTCGTGGTTGGAAGTTATTGAAAATCTGAACGGATGGTGGAATTCTCGGAGGGAGGAATACCAAAATTCCGTGAACCGTTAGATCTAGTAGATCAGCAAAAAAGATAAGGATGATAACCTTTGATCACTCACAATCTTAAGAGGAGTAGTATCCGCTAGATTGGAATCAACGAGAGTTGTTGATCTAGAGCTTCAAGATTTCATCTATTGGGAAAATAGAAGCATAGAACTTCCAAAGTCACGCCAGGTAAATCTCTTATTTAATCAAGGCCATTGGTTAGCGGATGACCTGAACCATAGATCCGGTGTAATTGGATATTCGGGATTCGGAGGTTTAGAAGTCAATGGGTAGAGTTTTGAGGACTCACATGTCATGAAATCCTGACATTCAACCTAAGTCGTTGGATCGAGACAGCCAGTGGATCGTTGATCTGACGCATACACGTTTCGAGGATTCGAAATCGAGAGTTAAGTGTTGAAGACTGCACCAGAATCCTGAAAGGTGGAAAGACAGGATTTGATCAGGACCGTTGATTGCCAGAGACATTTGGACTATGGGATCCAGGTTGTCGGACCCTCATGGATCAGAAGTTTTCAGAAACAGTGGAGCATTGTCCGTGGATTCACTGAAACATGGGATCCCGACGCGTGTCTAGGAGTTGACCCCAGGTTCTGAGCGAAGGGTCATGTGAATAAAAGAGCCGAGAAAACCTTAGATTCAGTCTTTCAGGTTTTCGTATTTCGAGGATCGAAGAACCAGAGTTCCTTGCAACATGAATCCCGAAATCATGAAACACAAAGCACCTTTTTGTTTAGATCGTGGTCACCGTTGGTGGTTGTGTGAGGAGAAGGCGTGAGCTAGTAGGATGAATATGCATGAGTTGAATGTAGTGTAAATCTTCATAATAGGAAGCCTGATGTTAATATCGGTAAGGTATGAATGATATGAAACGTGCAAGTAATGTACACGCATGATGTAATAATATAAGTATATTAGAGGCTCAATATTATTGCCCTAATGAGTGAAACGTGAAGCAAGTATTGCTTTTGAAAAGATTAAATGAATACTATGGAGGCATATCTGACTGCATTCTGGGGAGTCATGAAAGTTTTGTTCCAAATAATAGCCTAAGGGGAATGTATTCCATTTCCTCAGGAAGTACTAATATAATTAGATGAAAGGGTAAATGAGCAAAGATGCTCTCTTTTCATAACAAGAGACAAATGATTACACCTTTGAGCATCACATGAGAAGGATTGTGAATGAATCTGAATTGACTGATCTTAACAGTAAAGATGCATGCTTATATTCCTTAAGGGGAATATTTAGTAAAAAGCTAAAGTTAACTCAAGGTTGAGGCCATCACAAATAGTGATGGATATGCAACAAGGAAGTTGCATGCCGAAGGAGTTCACGATCGAGGAACTGTGTAAGGACTTTGTCAGAAGAACATAGTCACAACCCTAATAATTGTTGAAGGTTGGACAATGGGTTGCAAGGCCTGTCCATATATAAGAATCCTAGATTACATTTTGAAATAATCATGTAATTAATAGAACACTAGCAACTGAATATTGACCATTCTGATAACCGAATGGGAGTGTGTAGGATGCACATGTTCATGATTCATTATGAGAAAAGTGTTGCTATTAAAGCATGTTGCAGTATCCCAAAAAGGGTTAGGGTGAGGCCTAACCAAGGCTGCTCAAAAAAAGGGTAGTTGTGGAAACCGGTATAGTTGGTAAGAGGCAAGTAAACCCCCTGACTATGATTAAAAGAATAAACGAGTACGTTTAAATAATAAGGATTGGTTGAACCTGTGATTAAGGAAAGGTAGGGAGACCTTAGAGAAAACTCGACTGGGCTGAAAATCCCCAGGTGATGTAGAAAGAATTCGAAGAAGGGGAGACCCTCAATCCTTTCCTTGATGTACATTATCTTTTCTATGGGATGAGAAAGCTAGTACATTGATGAACAAAAATGTTTTGACACCATAGTAATGATGGTCGTAATGTTGTGAAAACGATTGAGAATTGTTGTGTTGCACTCATGAAAACATTAAGGATAGTGTGATGAAGTACATACATATATGTCGAAACATGTCTGAAAATATTTTATTAATTTAATGCTATGGTAGTTTCATTTTAATTTACATGACGACTAATGTGCTTATGGTGTATGTCATGTGTAGAATGAAATAAGATTGGAATTGTCGATAAAGACAGTTGCCAATTATGAGCAACCTCAATCAAAGGATGACTATGAGAAGGTTATTGTGGAACGATTATTGAAGGGACTTTAAAAGTCCCCATGGAGCACCACTAATGGGATAATATCATAGAGAGAGAGTGCTAGCAGCCAAGAACCAGTATAAAGATATTCATGCCTATGTGGCACAAGGTATGAAGGGATTTGGTAGGAACCCCTTCTGAAATATTTTATTGTCTTAGTGTTATGCATGAATTTTGAAAGGCAGTGGTATGCCTTGGATACCCAGGTAAGGTATGACTCAGGAAGGAGAACCCAAATGATGGAGGTATGAACCTCTGGTAGTAAACATTGTTTGTAACCCTTGGAAGAATTCATGAACTGATATGTCATGAATGCATGGACAATCAAGGAATGTGTAAAGGCATTCAGGCGAAACTTTTGATTTCATGTGTACTCATTTGGGATTGTGATTGACCTATAGAAGGAAGTATGGTCCTGCTGTAAGAATGAAAGAAAAATGAATAAACCATATGAGGAAAAGGTTGGTTAAATTCCAACACCTCATGGCCAAGAACTGGTCATAAAATGTGGCAAACTTGAATAACAATGCAAGATTGCATTGGGTATGAATGTGGCCATGGATAGTGGCACATTTGTTAAAACCCTTTGAAATGTTGAATTATGTTTTGAATATATATATATATATATATATATATATATATANGAAAATCTAACAATTTGTTTGGATGGTTGAAGAATGAATTGCAGGAAGCAGAGGGTCGTGAATATGGCAGTAAGGTAAGCCCATAGGAAAGACTGATTGCCTACTGATCCAAACTACAAGGAATGATATTTCCTTTTGATAAAGTGAATTTGATTGTTAGTATGCACCATTCTAAAATTGTTGTGACGATGTTGTAAAGGTGCAATAAAATGTATGTGCATGAGAACTAACAATTTGATTAGTTGAGGAATGATTGCAGGAAGAAGGAGTCTTGCATATGGCAATGTTGTAAGCCCATAAGGAAGACCGATTTCCTGCTGAGCGAAAATGTTATGGTAAGGAAAGTCCCATAATTATGAATCTGGTTCCTGTGCGGAACAAATATGAAAACAAATTGTGGAATAGGAAATCTATAGGTGACAGATTTGCAATAGAATTCTAAAAGTTAGAATTTATAAAGATGTCTCATGAACCTTGTGTACCTTTGATACAAGTGAGAAGAAAATATTTGTCCTGAAAGGATAGATGAAGGCTGTCACAGATGAAAACGATGAACATGGCTATTGTTGAGCCATGAGAACCCTGTGATAAGTCATGATCGCTGGACATACATTGTGTTGAGGTAACACAAGCTGGAGGGACACCTCGATAGAGCAATTCTGAGGGATTGCTTGACTTTAAGACTCGATAGAGTTTCCAAAATTCCTCCTGTGCAAGAAAACCTTGGCAGGGCAAGATGGATGATCGGAATCTGGACCAGGGGTCAAAATTTTTCTCAAAAATCAAAGTTCTCGGAATTGCCTCAAAACAAACGGGTGTGTATCCCTCATCATCATGAACCCATTGCAACTACAACAGGTTCAAATGGACATCGGATGAGTGAGATATCGCATTCTATTCAAATCGTCAGACAGGAAAAAAAAATGTGTTGACTGTACAGTCCGTACAGTTTGCATGGATGCTGACAGGGCAGAGGTCGTACGATGATGTGGCATGTTCATACGCTGAGATGGAAGTTGTTGATGTGGCAATCATTAATGTGCAGTTGGATGAATCATGATGAGACAGGTGGCAGCTTTTTGTCCAATGGTTTGGTGCCATGTGGCCCAGGCGTGGGATGCCACGTGGAACCCCATTTGTTTGTTATTGGTTTTTTGTTTAAAAGTTTATGGGGTCCATGGGGATCGAACCCTGAACCTCCAATACACACCAACGCTTTGACAAAGTTTGACCAACCGAGGCGCCCACATTATAGTTCTTACTATATAATGTTTTGAAAATTATTTGAATTCGCCTTTTTGTACATTTCGGCGAGGGGTCAGGCTGGGGCTTAGCCCCAGCCCACGGTTGTATTGTAATACATATGACCAGTGGTTAAGAATGTGCACGAATTCGTATTTTCCAACGGTTACAACACCACAACCCCCGGTCGCATAAACCTTAACATGTGACCCGACCTCTACACGGTTGCACGGTATTCACGCGAGAGTTTTAAATGGTTAGCCGACCCCATTTTCCCAAAACTTGGTGCATCCACATTTGGACACTTGTCCATTACCTATTGGCTTGGAACTTGGCCTTTTTGGGTGTGCAGGGAATGAGGTCATATGACCCATATGTCCACGGCATGGCGGTTAGGGGCTAGGTGCACCCTAACCGTCCTACAGTTCACACTGTTTTTTGGTTATGCGCTCGATGAAAGGTTTTAGCACGAGATTGAGTGCATAATCTAGGTTATACGTACAGAGGTGCGTTTTGGCGAACTAGAGACAACAAGCTTGAAGGAGGAAAATGGCAGGAGGCCTAACTTCTTCATTTTTTAGCCAAATGAGGTGCCAAAAAATCCTAGCTTGGGGTTTTTGGAAATTTTGAATCCATGGGAACTATTTTCAAAGCCATTTGAAGAATTATTTTGTAGGTTTTTCACCATTGAATTTTCAGAGAGCTTCAGAGAGCTTGAATCCCTCATTGATTGAGGTCATGCTCAGATAAGCACAAGTCTTTTTTTTGTGACTGAATAGTCATTTTTGGCTAATTGTTATACTCTGAACACATTGGGATAGATTTCAGAGGCATTTGAGGACTTTTATAGCTGTTTTTTCCACAAGGAAGCTCAGGGAAGCTCAAGGCCACATGTAGAAGAGGTCATGCCCAGATGAGCCATGGTCCGTTTTCAGAGTTCTATTAGTCATTTATGGGGGTTTTATGTATTCTAAACCCAATGGTACAGTCATTTTTTCCATTGGAGTTGAGCAACAACTTGTAAAAGAATCTTTGACAAACTAATCCCAGAGAGCCTAGTTCATTGAAGGAGGCTCAAGGAGATGTAGCCCAGTTGGGGGTGAACTCCTTTATCATCTTGTTATTGTTGTGAGTTTGATGGTTTATTTGCTGCAAGTTATGTTTTCTATGTATTTATTTAAAACACATATTTAATTGTTTTAAAAGAAAAAATTCCTCACACATGAACATTTAAAAGAAGATGCATAAGCTTGGCACATAATTTATCTTGCATAACTAAGACATTGAGAAAGGTCCTAAAAAGTTTATTCTAATGGAATAGAGGGTGCTTTCATAGCATAACAAGTCAGCCCCCTATTTTCAGATCAGGTGGCATCAGAGCATAGTTTTTTCTCATGTGATTGTCATTGATACCTAGAGTTTTAGTTGTTGGCATTATTGTGCAACTTTTGTGTTGAAGTTGATATCTTGCAAGGATGGAGAAATATTCAAACATTGATAGTTCTCATACATCTTCATTATCCAAGTTCTTTGACAAAGAGATTTTGAAGGAGTTTGTAACCATGAGAGATATGGTACAAGAGTTGTGGGAAGAAAGAAGAGAGAGCACTGTCCTTCAAGATAAGTTGATGGCCATGGAGGAGGAGAAGCACTAGCTTCTTGAAAAGTTGCATGAGATGGAGACTCAACTCCATGAGGCAAAGGAAACCCTTATCAAGTACATGCATGAACATGAGGTATGTAATGTCAGTTTATCTTCAAATTCCTCTCAAGATGAATGCTTTAGTGTTTTTGAAAATCGCACAAGAGGAATAGAGTCCAAGTTATTTTTAAAAATGGGCTATGAAGGTAGAGGGTTAGGCAAGCATGCGCAAGGAATTTTTGGGCCTATTGTTGTTGAGGAGAGACCCAAGTATTGTGGTCTTGGATATGAACAAAGAGATGGAGCAAATTCCAAAATTGAGGAGACAAGGGAAAAAGTTCCAAGAACAACTTTTGTTGCAAGTTCAATCCTTCAAGCATGCAAAGTTTGTGTTCAATATGAATGCAAATGTATGAAACAAGAGAGTTGTGACAGCCATGCGGACAAGAAAATTGTTGTTGGTCTTCAAAAGAGAGTTGGTAACTCTTGCAACTCACCTCCTCAAGAAGGCGATAAAGGTGAATGTTCAAGGTATAATTCTGCCTATCATTCAGTTGCTTTTGATTATGTTAAGCATGATAAATTTGCATGTAAAAATGGCAGAAAAAGTCCATGTACATATTGTGGTTTATATAACCATCATGTTTCAAAATGTTGGAAAATATTGACCACTTTCAGGAAACTTTACAAGCAAAGACAACTTGAAAAGAGGATGCAAAATATTTTCACTCATTGTCAGAAGAGGGATCATCTCATTGACCAATGTTGGACATTGCATCCAACCACTCATCCACAGCATAAGAAGCAGATGGATAAAGAGATTGGAAAGAATGGAAGAGAAGATTCCATCATCGATGTGTGTCAAGATGATTCACAAGAAGACAATTTTCAGCAGAAGAATTCACCATTGAGTTGGCTTGGTAAGAAATGGTTGGATTTCTTGAGCAAGTAAGGCTTGCATTTTTCTGTTGTAGATGCACATTTTAGCCTTATGTATGCATTTATGTTGAGAGTATGACAAGTACAATTTGTATGATGCAAGTAGCATGTGAATGCAATTCGTTTGAAGGCATTCTTGTTTGTTGCATAACTTCACTAGGAGGATGTAAAAGAGGGGTATGATGCTCATTTGTTACAACCATATATCTTTTTCATATTCAGCTCTTATGTACCCACATGTTTCGGGTTTATGTACTTATGTTTGTACTTGAAGGAGAGTTGAAGAGATATGCACATGCATGTGTTTTTGTGTGTGCGTAAACAGTGAACTTGGTGATAGTTCATCATGAATGACTTATGATTGTAACATGAATGTCAACTTGTCATTGGGAAGGTCGATATGTTTCAAATGAGTCCCGACTTGTGTCGATGTTGTCTTGACGACTATGTTGTGTCGATCATGTTTTCTGACTTGTGTTTAGTCGATGGTGTTTGTTGGCTTGTAAGTTGATTTTGAGTACACCGAGATGCAGGAAAACGCCATGTTCTTTGATGAAGTACAAGATGCAACCATTTTCTTGAAGAGAAAAAAAAAAGACTTTGTTGGCATCATTTTCAGTCTTGTATAAATTTGTTTTCAAGATTGATGGTTTTCTTGGTTTGTGACAAGATGTCGCAATAAAGTTTTTGTAGCCATTAGAGAGTGGATTGTTTTGACGCCAAAGAGTTCACAAGAGGGACTTGATTCTCAGTGGGAATGTTGGCAGTATTCCAAGCACAAAGAGAATAGTGGGTCAGCAGCAGCCAGAGAACAGTGGTTGAGGGACATAGCCAATTGCAATGCAAGGCATGTCAAGGTATCCAGGTGATTGTCAAAAAGACTTTTCAAGTAGAATCAGTTGATAGAACTTGGAAGTAGAAGAGTATTGAAGCTCAAGCAGATAATCATAATCCTTTGTGGGTCCAAAAGCCTTTCAGTGGGAAGGCGTGATTAGAATCTGGACCAGGGGTCAAAATTTTGCTCAAAAATCAAAGTTCTTGAAATTGCCTCAAAACAAACGGGTGTGTATCCCTCATCATCGCGAACCCAACGCAACTCAAATAGGTTCAAACGGATGTCGTATGAGTGAGATATCGCATTCTGTTCAAATCGTCAAATAGGCAAAAAAAATGTGCTAACTATACAGTCCGTATGGATACTGACATGGCAGAGTCCGTACGATGATGTGGGATTTCCATACATTGATATGGAAGTTGATGATGTGGCATTCGTTAATTGGCAGTTGGACGAATCATGATGAGACATGTGGCATCTTTTTGTCCAATGGTTTGGTGCCATGTGGCCCAGGTGTGGGATGCCACATGGCACCCCATTTGTTTGGTATTGGTTGTTTGTTTAAAAGTTTATGGGGTCCGTGGGGATCAAACCCTTGACCTCCAATACACACCAAAGCTTTGACAAAGTCCGACCAACCGGCACGCCCACATTATAGTTCTTACTATATAATGTTTTGAAAATTATTTGAATTCGCCTTGTTGTACATTTCAGTGGGGGATCGGGCTGGGGATTAGCCCCAGCCCATGGTTGTATTGTAATACATATGACCGATGGTTAACAATGCGCACGAATTCAGAATTTCCAACGGTTACTAGACCACAGCCCCCGATCACATAAACCTTGCCATGTGACCCGACCTCTATACGGTTGCACGGGATTCACGCGGGAGTTTTAAATGGTTATCCGACCCCATTTTCCCGACACTTGGTGCATCCACATTGAAACACTTGTCCATTACCTATTGGCTTGGAACTTGGTCTTTTTGGGTGTGCGGGGAATGAGGTCATATGACCCATATGTCCACGGCTTGACAGTTAGGGGTTACGCATGCCCTAACTGTCCTACAGTTCGCACCATTTTTCAGTTATGCACCTGGTGTTAGGTTTTAGCATGAGATTGAGTGCGTAAGCTAGGTTGGACATATAGAGGTGTGTTTTGGCGAACCGGAGACAACAATCTTGAAGGAGGAAAATGGCAGGAGGCCTAACTTCTTCATTTTTTGGCCAAATGAGGTGTCAAAAATGCCCAGCTAGGGGTTTTTGGATATTCTGAATCCATTAGAATTGTTTTCAAAGCCATTTGAAGAATTATTTTGTAGTTTTTTCACCATTGAAGTTTCAGAGAGCTCTAGGGAGCTTGAAGCATTCATTGATTGAGGTCATGCTCAAATGAGCACAAATCTATTTTCTGTGATTGGATAATCATTTTTGGCTAATTGTTATACTCTGAACACATTGGGATAGGTTTCAAAGGAATTTGAGGACTTTTACAAGTGTTTTTTCCATAAGGAAGCTTAGGGAAGCTCAAGGCCACATGTATAAGAGGTCATGCCCAGATGAGCCATGGTCCGTTTTCAGAGTTCTATTAGTCATTTCTGGGGTTTTTATGTATTCTAAACCCAATCGTACAATCAATTTTTCCATTGGAGTTGAGAAGTATCTTGTAAATTAATATTTGACAAACTTATCCCAGAGAGCCTATTCCATTGAAGGAGGCTCAAGGAGATGTATCCCAGTTGGGGGTGAACTCCTTTATCATCTTGCTATTGTTGTGAGTTTGATGGTTTATTTGTTGCCAGTTATACTTGTTGTGTATTTATTTAAAACACATATTTAACCATTTTAAAAGAAATTTTTCCTCACACATGAACATTTAAAAGAAGATGCATAAACTTGGCACATAATTTATCTTGCATAACTAAGACATTGAGAAAGGTCATGAAAAGTTTATTTTAATGGAATAGAGGGTGCTTGCATAGCATAAGAAGTCATCCCCCTATTTTCATATCAATGGATCACCCGAAGGACTGTATAGCAGTGAAAGGGATGTCTGAGCCTGGGCCTGGAAGGTGAGTGACCACAAGGAAGATTAAACCATGATAGATCTTGTGAGCTATTGAATTGGAATCATGCACCCAATGGGTATGTCAAGGAAAGCGATGAGATTGGATAACAAAACTACCATGTGGATACAGATCCACAAATTGCACAGATAAGTATTGTGCTAAGATTATGAAATTTTCCTTTTTAATTTTGAACAATAGTAAGATGTATTCGCACAAAATTGTGGTTAATATGCTTGTATCCAAGAATTATAGAAGGCAGATGACGAAGACTCAGATCCTGAAAAAGGACCTGACCAAGGATAAAGGTCAAGACTTCTGAAGTGGCCGAATGAGGAGGTCATGATAGGTTTTTTGAGAAAGAACACTGAGGACGGTGTTCCTTTAAGGGGGACGAAATTGTAACACCCTGTTTCCCCCAATTTGTAATTAATCATAAAATAGGAATTACCATGCTAATGCATGAGGAAAATTTAAATGTATTATTGCTTGAGTTGTCAATAACTGATTGTGGGGGTGAAGCCTTGAAAGTACTGGCCATGATATCATTAGGGAAGAGAAATCAGTTAATGAGGCAAGGACTAGTGGTTGAACTACCAGTCACCCCCATGAATGGGAGCATGGTCTAGCTGCAGGAAGTCATCCTAAATTACCACAGGTTCTGACAGACCAGGTAGACACAAGATTCCTTCTGACAGAAGGAAGGTGACAATTATACACACAGAGGCATCAAGAGGGGGAGACACCAGACGATGGCAAAATCTCCGAAGGGAGAGGCACGAATATCTCCAACGAATCACAAATAGAAGGCTGCAATATTGATGCTGAGGAGCATCTAAGAAACCTCACCGAGGCCACAACTAAGTGAGAAAGCTCTGAGTTGCAGAAAATAGGACCCGAATAGAAGTTGAAACAAAGAGAGAGAACCCTCGAGAACTGTGATAATTCCATGGTGATATCATGTCTTGGCATGGGGGTTGCCAGAGTGCTAAGAATGAATGCCTCTAAGCCTATCGTTGGGTGGAAGGATGAACACCCATGGTCAGTTGGTTGGCGGAAACCTGTAATGGATAAGTGATTTCCTACCCTGTGTAATTTAGTTGTAACTGTGTATGAATTGGTTATACTGTGCATGCTTTCAAGAATGTGAATGAATGCTTAATGGATATATTGTATCCCTTCTATGTCTTCTTGGTTTTATAGTTAGAAAAGTAAGGAATTATATGGGTCGAACATGACCTGTTCTCATAAATTCTTGAGTTTTGTAGCTTCTCAAGCTAGAGCCATGAACCATGAGCTCATCGACCTTAGGGGTAGGTGCATCTACGATGGTTTACTCATCTAGTTGATCTGAGCCCCTTAGAGAATGGATTTTTTTAAGCTCATGAGAGGTAGTGACGATATGTACAAGCTCTCTATGATCAAATAGAACCCCAGAAACCCTTGATGAAGGAGCACAATAGTTGTGTTGAAGACTCTTCTAAGAGTCAAATCGAGGAGAAAGAATGCAAAGTTCTCAAGTCCTTCATAGCCGACGAAGCTCAGGAAGGATAGCGAGTTGTAAATACCGAAATAAAGTACCCTTATGTTTTCTATATGAACGGATGAGATCCTTTTGGAGGATCTAATGTCTGTCATGACCGCTAGATTGGAGGAAGGAACATAGGCATTAATGCCTCGACCCCTTTTAACCTTTGCAAGTAGCGAAGGAATCGGGACTGTAGATATCAAGATCCATGGGAGATACCTGGACCATCCATTTGTAGAGGACACGTGATTTCCGGTTGACGTTTCAGCACTTGGGAAACCCAAGGGAAAGACCCCTTGTCTTCGTAAGTCGCAAAATCCCGGTATGTAAAATCCCAAAGCGGTGTAGTGTGAATTGATTTCAGCGTTTCATCACACAGGAAACCCAATGGTATGGACCCCTTCTCTTCACAAGTCGTGAAATTGAGATATGTGAAATCCTAAAGCAGTGTAGTGTGAATTGATTTCGGCATTTCGGCACACGGGAAACCCAATGGTATGAACCCCTCATCTTCGCAAGTTACAAAATCCCAGTAAGTGAAACTCTGAGTTGGCTTAGTGTGAATAGGAATTCGGGGTTTGAAAAGGGAAGGGGATGACAATTCGCTATTCTTTTTAGTCCCGAAAGCTGAAGGCTCAGGTGGAAAGGTGGCACATCCCAGATGTAGGAGACATGTGGATGACAGGTGGCACATCCCAGATGTAGGAGCCATGTGTATGACAAGTGGTACATCCCAGAGCAGGGGTCACGTGGAGGTGATAGGTTCCATGTTCTCGTCACAGGGAAGGAGTCAACACCCCGTTGACCTGTGTCACATTTCGGTGTTCATCATTCCAAAAGGTAAGGAACACTTACAATGGGAATCGTGAAGTTGCGAAACCCGAAAGAGATAGGCGATGATATTTGTATCCTAGCCAGAGGTCACATGACACTGAGACAAAGGTGGAGCCAAATACCTTAGTCCATTTCAGATTTCGGGGTTTGGAGAGTCGAAAGACTCAACTCTCTTACATTACGAACTCCTAGTTACAGAAATCTTGATATGGCCAGGACCGTCGGATCAGGGGGAGACTCACAGTCATTGATCTCCTTGAAGGTAAGATTTCGGGCTTCAGGGTTTGCAGAGTCGAAAGACTTGACTCGCTTGTATCGTGAAGTCATGAAATGCGAAAAGGCGGCTAGTTTGTTCAGATTTTGGTCATAAGCAACAATCACATGGAGGTGGACAAGGGAAGAACTAGCCTGCACTAGGCCCCCGTAGGACTTCAGGGATTCTGTCCCTCGAGAAGAGGTGAAAAACATATTATGCCATAGTGGGTTTGTGCCAATATCCAAGTCACTGCTACAGGAGCAAAGAAATAGGTATGTTAGCCTTATGAAAAGGATTGATAATATTTTTGCATGGTATTATGATGAATTGAATACCTTTGACATTGACATAATTCAATAGAATATCCCTCTAAAGGTGGGATCAAAGCCATTCAGGAAAAAAATTAGACAATTCAATCCTCTGCTAATGTCTATTATTGAAAAAGAATTGAAACAAATGTTTGATGCCAAAATAATTTTTCCCTTGAGGTACTTAGATTACATGGCCAACTTGGTGCATGTTAGGAAGAACAATGGAGAAATATGCTTGTGTGTGGACTTCGGGAACCTGAACAAGTGTTCTCTAAAAGAACACTATCATTTTCCCAAGATGGATGATGTTTTGCAAAGGGTAGTAAGTGCCCATAGAATTTCTATGCTGGATGGATATTCTGGGTATAACCAGATAGGAGTGCTTGAAGAATACAAAGAGAAAACAACCTTCACCACCCTATGGGGAAAATTCATGTATGAAAAAATTCCCTTCGACCTGATGAATTCATGAGCCACTTTATAGAGGGCCATAGACATTGCATTTATGGGTGAAAAGGATAATTTCATGGTTATATACCTAGATGACATCACCATCTTCTCAAAATATAATGATGAACATCTATAGCACCTGGAGCATATTTTTCAAAAATGTAGAAGGTATGGAATCTCTTTGAATCCAAAAAAATCTCATTTTGTTATGTTAAGAGGCAAGCTACTAGGACACATTATATCAGTAGGGGGGATAAAAATAGACCCATAGAGAGTTGATGTTATACAAAAAATTGGCATCCCTAGGAATAAGAAGGCTATCCAATCTTTCATAGGAAAAATAGAAAATTTAAGGCGCTTTGTGCCAAATTTTGTTGAAATCATAAGAGTTATTAATAACACGCTGAAGAAAGATGCTAACATAAAATGGTCACAAGAGGAAAAATCATCCTTCCAAAGGATTAAGTAGGATTTGTTTGAAGCCCATGTGTTGGTTATTCCAAACTATTCCAAATAATTCCACATTTTTCTCCTTTGCCTATGAGGAAACTATTGTTGTTGTATTATTGCAAAAGATCAAATAAGGGGATGAAAAACCCATTTCCTTCTTCAGAAAAGTGCTCTGGGATGATGAACTAAAATATGGCATATTGGAGAAGCAGGCCTATGCATTGGTCAAAGCCTTGAAAGCCTTCAGGGTGTATGTCCTACAATCCATCATAATAGCCTATGTTCCTAGCAACAGTTTGAAGGAAATTATTGTTTAGTAGGATAGTGAAGGGAAGATGGTAAAGTGTATTGTCAAACTTTTAGAATATGACATGCACATATATTCCACTTAGTTGATTAAGGGGAAGGGCCTTGCCAAATTGTTATCATATTCAAACTTCAAAGCACTAGAATTATAACATACCTTCATCCAATCAGATTCCTCCATGATGCAGGTTGGAAAGGACAACATGCAAGTATTTGATCATTAATCTCTTTCACCTTGGTATAGATATGTTGTTTATTTTTTGCAGTACCTAGAATGTCCACCATAATTGGAGAAATATAAAACTAGGTCTCTTAAATTGAAAGCTATAAAATTTTGCATCATAAACCAGAATTTGTGTTGGAGAGATATTGTTGGTATTCTGCTGAAATGTATGGATGAGGATGAGTCTAAACATGTCATAACAAATATGCACATAGGGGCTTGTGGAGGAAAGTAGCATTGGAAAGCTACAACCCTCAATATTCTAAGGGTTGGATACTATTGGCCCACCATCTTGTTTGATGTGTTTGCCACGGTCAGATATTGTAAAGAATGTCAGAAATTTGTTGGAAAACAAAAATTGCTCTCACTGCCCCTAACGCCCATTACTGCTAGACTTTATAGGTGATATAAACTTACCCTCCAGTGGAAAAAATAAATGGATTCTTACGACCACTCACTACTTCACTAAGTGGATTGAAGTTGTGCCCACTAGGAATGCTACAGATAAGGTCATGATAAATTTCTTGCAGACAAACATATTTTCCAGGATTGCTTTCCCTAGGAAGTTAGTAATAGAAAATACCCAAGCATTCAATTCCAAGGCCATGGTTGACTTTTGTGGGAGTTACAACATTGTCCTAATAAATTATACACCCTATTACCCATAGGGAAACGAGTTGGTTGAGTCATCAAACAAGACCTTCATCAGGATCATAAAGAAGTTGTTGGCTGAAAACAAAAAGTGTTGGGACTCTAAGATTAAATATTCCTTGTGAGATGACAAGATCAACACCAAGAAGTCATTGGGAACCTCTCCATTTTAGCTAGTTTATGGGGTGGATGTTGTTTTTCCAACTCAACTTGGTCTACCAGTCTTAAAATTTTACAAGAGGAAGTGGAGGAACCTAATGCCATCAAAAGAATAATTTTTTATATTAGTGAAGCACAATAGAAGAGAGAAGCATTGAATTAGAGAACTGAGGCATACCATACCAAGTTCAAGGCAACCTTTGACAGGAAAACCAAAAGGGAATTTTTTCAAGAAGGAGATCTGGTTTTGAGGTGGGATGTCAGGAGGGAGGATAAACCCAATCATGGTAAGTTCGATAATATTAGGTTTGGTCCATTAAAAGTGGTCAAGGTTCTAGATAATAATACATTTATATTGAAAAACCTAGATGATATTGAGATCTTTGGAGGCCCAATCAATGGGCGATTCCTGAAACATTATTTTTGTTAATTGATAAAGGGTGTTACATCCTATACCATAGTTGTTTTTCATTTTCATTTGGATTTGATAGTTTTTTTTGAATAAAGACTCCATAGCCCAAAAAATCCACTAGGTTGTAGCTGCAGTTTTGAGCTTCATATTGAAATAAGACAGATAGCATGGTTGGTAGAAAAAACAAAGGTAATTTACAACAAGTTGGAGTATACTTTGAGAACTAAGGCATATAGTCTAATTTTCTTAGAACCTCATAGGGAAGTGCTATCCCCAGTTGGAGCCAAAGTTAAAACCTAGGTCTTCACCTCTCCTCTCTTTCCCTCCCTTAGCCTATCCATTTCTAAGCCTGATTTTTTTTCATTTTCTTTTGCATGGTATAATGATTCCATTTGATGTGTTATCACCTTTCTTTTGACTTTGCATCATTTTATTGCTTTCTTGGAAGGTTATTGCATTTTCTTATTTGAGTTAAAAACACATTTCATCTGGAATTTATCACTATTGGGCTTATAGTAGGTTGACCAAGCCTTTTAATGAAAAAATAAATTGATTGCGAGAACATGCTTGTTCTCGCAATCAGCAGGAAAGCACATTGTTTTAGCATTTTAAATGTTTAGAAATTAAAAAATTAAAAAAAAAAAATGTGTTGGCATGTGCATGCGTATGCATTCTCATGGGCACTCAAGTTCATGAAATTTTACCTCATGAGCTCATGATTGCATAGTTCGTGTTAATATCATGCGAGTTTGTACCTCCATTTCTCATCATCACAAGATTATGGGTAATTATAACTATCAGAGTTAAATTATATCAGAATAATATTTTATCTCATTGATTGCAGCAAAGGTGGTAAACAAGAAATGGTGTCTCCCCTGATAGCACTCTATAATTTCTAAGTATGAGGAATAAGTTGACAGAGGTAACCAGAAAACCACTTTGGAGTCTAGGATCTAGCCCTCCTAAACTTAGAGAGGGATCTCTCTATAAGATTTAGCTTTATTTGCTAGGAATTTTAGGCTAGTTATGATAGTACATGGTTTGGTTGGAACAACAAGGGAGGTCCATTGGGAAATGGAGTCAAAGAGGCTTGAGTGATCAATTTGCAGAAATTATCAATCTCAAGTGAAACAGGGCAAGGTAGACATACTACTGGATCTGGTAAATTTGGATAAAATTAAATAGAAGAAAACAGATAGGATCAATTAAGCAATAGAGCAATTAAGAAATCTGCCACTAAATATTATAAGAAAACATTAAATTATCCATAGTGAGAATCAAAGTGTATCTTTCAATAAATTATTTCCTGCAACTTTCTGTAAGATAATCAGAAAACAAAAACATATGGAAACAAAGAAAACAAGTTACAGAAGAGGCACTTCACCACATATATATGGCACATGAATCTTGAAAAACTTGTCTTGTATTACTGCAAAAGGTTCATTGACCTCAGTGAACTACTTTACATTGAATGGTCATATTCCTTATTACAAATTTTTCCTCCTTCATACTTCAAAATGAGAAGTATTTATAAACTTATTACAAATATCATGTCATAAAGGTGTAGGATATATCTAATCTAACTCTATCTATAATCACAAAAAATAAAGGAATTGTGTGATCTGCACAAGTTTCTGGTTGTTGATTTGATAGAGGTTGTTGATGATTGATTGTTGATATTCAACTACTAAGTGTCTTTGTGCCACCTATTATTCACCTCCCAAAACTCTGAAAAATAGGGCCAAAGGAAGTATTTGATTCTCCCACTCTGAGATAGTTCTGTAAAACATGGGGGAGGTTTTTGTATATGATCTTGTTCTGAGAAAAAAACTCTCTCGGTTTTTTGAAATTCATCTCCAACTGTCTGGGATCTTGGTTTGAAATAGATGTCTCAAATAAGAAAATCCTAAATCTTTAAAAATAGGGCTCAAATATTCTTTTTATTTCCCCAATATGTAATAAACATGAGAAATATGGTATAGGTTATAGTTATTTGTCCCATGCTGAGAAAACATCTCTTTTGGTTTCTCAAACTCCCTCCTGGTTTTCCCATAAATTGTCTCCGAAAATGTCTGGTCGAAATGGGAAAAAATGGATTTTTAATTGGGGAAAGGTGGTTTTCAGAGGGGGGAAGGTGGTTTTCACGGGGGGGTGTAGAGTAGTAAGTGGTTTTAGTGGCGGGGTTCCGAAATTATAGGACGGGGACATGTGGCAAAATGAAAACCACTTTTCGGACCCCCCTTTGGTTAAATGACTTAGGGGAGGGGGGGGGTCCGAAATATGAAGTATGGGAGGTATATTTTAGACTTAGGACATAGATTTTTTTGTGTTTATTTGATTAAAATTTGTTTTATTTATTTTTATTTGTTTATATATATATATATATATATATATATATATATATTTTTTTTTTTAATTATGTTTTAATTTTTATTTGTTTTTTGTTTTATTTATAATGTTTTGTTTTTATGTTTTCATTTTGATTTTTTATTTGTTTTAATAATATTTTTTAATTATTTTAGTTTTTAATTATTTTAAGTTAAAATTATTATTACTTATTCCAAATTACTTATTTATTTATTAAAAATAATTATTTATTAATTATTTTAATTTATTATTAAAACTATTACTTATTACCCTAATATAATTACTAACCTACTAATTTATTTAACTTATTAATTTAATTAGTTATTAAACTAATCAATATTTTATTTAATTATCTATCCTAGGTTATCTAACTTTGTTTTATTCAGGGCAAATTGGCGGGAGAAAGATGAGGTGAATGGGATGAATGGACAGGGGGTGAGTGACACAGTAGTGAATGAAGGATTGGGCGAAATGGCTGGAGGGGAAAAGTCATCCGTGAAAACCAGTCAAGACAAGATCTTTCGTCAGGAGAGAAACAATAGATAGAAACTGAATAATCATATTTCATATAATGTATAGGACTGTAACATAGGCTCCAATGGGGGACGAAAAATCCCTAGGACGTGTCAAGAACCATAGATCTTTGAATATGCAGGCCAGTGCCTTATCTATTGGGATGATCCCAAAACTTTATTCGGCAACCTGTACCTTTTCTGATCCTTCAACTACAACCAAATAAAACTCAAAACTGAAATTTGAAATGCACACTGAACTGGAACTGGAAACCAATAATTGAAATCTAAAAATTTTGTTGCATATTGAAAATATGACTACTGCAAGGATGCTTACCTGGTAGGCATATTTATATATATACAATCATATTCTAACACTGAATGCTTGACTTCAATTGGTATAAAATATCCAATATAGCTAATCAAATATTTCATCCAATACCTTAGCTCCTTCACTATTTTTAACAAAACTAAGAACTAGAGCTTGTAAGTGTACTAGAAACTGATTGTGAGCTTAATATTCACAATAAAGAACTTTGGAACCATGAAAGATAGAGGAGGCACTGAAAATTGATTGGAACTCTGAAGTGAAAAACTCTTGCATATAGATAGCTATAGGATCATGATAGACATGACCTATTTCTTGATGTTTAAAGTATTCAACAAATTTGAGGTCATGATTGGGTATTGCATATATGCTATCTATATCATCATACAATTTTTTATTTGACTGCAAATTTCTGGAAGCACTTTGTAATGAGAATCTTGTTGAACAAGACGATGAATTTTGTTGCCTGATCAAATTTTTATCATATCTGTTTGTAGGCTCATAATTAGCTAATGGAGAAATACTTTGAGTACATATATTATCCAAAACATCAGCTATTGGATCATGGAGAGACTGAGAAGATTGTTGCATTGGTTCCAATGAAACTTCATAATTTTCTATGTGGTTATCATTCAGGACATGATCAAGATTTTTCTTCAAAAACTGAAATGAATTAAAGCTTAATCGTACAAAATTATTTTTCATTAACTCATAATTTGTTTCAGGATCTAATCTTTCATCTGGGATTTGAAACTCAAGGTATCTTAGTGGCTGCAATTTTGGAGCAAGAACAAATTCCATATCATGAATGACATCCTCAACTGATTCATAAGAAATTTTCCCCATAATACTTCTTACAACTTGCTTATCTTCTTGTTTATAGTTTTCTCTCAGAAATTGGAATGAGGGAAAACATAAAGGAAAATATCTTTCACTTACTTGAAAATTTTCAGCATTTTCCTCTTTTCTTTCATAATTAATATGCACAAGATGATTGTCATATTTGAGTTGTTGTAATTGAGCTTCTTCCTCTCAAAAATATGTTGTTGATTTCTTTGAAGAGTCAACCTTGATGTAGTCATCATCATATTGATCATACTGGGGTAGATCATCCATATAAGAAATGTCATCAAACATACACATTAGATTAGGTGATTGCTCCTCCACAAGCTTATTTTGAGTTTCATCTTTGTCCATGGCATGAAGTGAATACTTAAAAAAATCATTTTCTGATATATGATACCAAGGATAAGCAACAAAATGATTTGGAGCAATGACCATTTCTTTTTCTGCAAAAAATGGAACATGGTGTTTTTGAACATCAAGTTAATATCACATGATAATATTTTGCATCAATTCTTTCATTGTGCTTTCCAGAATGTCTAGTCAAATGATCCTTCTCTATGTTTTCCTTCTCTTTTGCCTTTAACTTTGACCTTTTGATCAACAAATTAGCTTCTACACCTATTGCACTATTCTGCATTTCTTCAAGTGTTGTAGTATTCCTTTCTCTCAATTGAAATGCCATTTCTGGATCAAAGGCATCCAGGTAGTGTAAGAGAGCTAAACTAGGAGGAGGATTTATATCATTAGGCATTGAATAGTAAAATTGATTGAATCTGGTAGAAAAGTTGTGCATTGTTTCTCCTAGATGTCTTTTCAACTGATTGTATTCTTCTAAAATCGGAAAATCATTCCTCTTTATCACCCATTTATCAAGGAAGACTTTCACAAACTGATAGAAATCACCAATGCTTGCAGCTAGAAAAATGTTGAACCACTCTTTAACTTTACCTTGCAAATATAGAGAAAAAATCTTGATACATACATCATCTTCCTCAACCTCAAAAAGGTCAAGAAAATGTTCAAAACCCTAAATGTATTTTTCAGCAGTGATGCTACCATGTTCTCCATCAAACCTGGAAAGGTAATTGTGATAATTTTGAGGGAAGCCATGGAGTATTGGAGGTAAGATGAGAGGCTTGTATCTCTCTGGGACATAAAAGGGTATGGGGGTTTGTACAAATAGATGTAAAAATAGAATTGGTTTCTAGAGGCTCATCAAATGAAATATGATAAATATAAGTTGCAACAAAAGGGTTTTGACTGGGATCAAAAACATAAAGAGAATTTGTATTTACAATATTCAAAGGAAAATAATTGGATGTAGGTCTATGATCTCTTTTAAAATATAGTATACATATTATGCCTGGGATGAAATTCCAATTTGAATACCTAATCTCTCCATAGAATTTTTTCATGTTTCTCTTGGTTGTTTTTTCAATTTGAAAACCACTTTGGAGTGTAGGATCTAGCCCTCCTAGACTTAGAGAGGGATCTGTCTATAAGATTTAGCTTTGTTTGCTAAGAATTTTAGGCTAGTTATGATAGCACAGGGTTTGGTTTTTAAATTGTTGTGTTGTAACAATAAGGGAGGTCCATTGGGCAATGGAGTCAAAGAGGCTTGGGTGATCAATTTCTAGAAATTATCAATCTCAAGTGAAATAGGGAAAGGTAGACATACTACTGGATCTAGTAAATTTTGATGAAATGAAATAGAAGAAAAGAGATCAGATCAATTGAGCAATAAAACAATTAAGAATTATTCCACTAAATATCAAAAGAAAACATTAAATTATCCATAGTGAGAATCAAAGTGTATCTTTCAAAAAATAATGTCCTGCAACTTTCTGTAAGATAATCAGAACACAAAAACATATAGAAACAGAGAAAACAAGTTACAGAAGAGGAACTTCACCACATACATATGGCACATGAATCCTGAACAAATTGTCTTGTATAACTGCAAAAGGTCCCTTGACCTCAGTGAACTACTTTACATCGAATGGTCATCTTCCTTCTTACAAATTGTTCCTCCCTCATACTTCAAAATGAGAAGCAATTATAAACCTATTACAAAGATCCTATCATAAATGAGCAAGATATATCTAATCTAACTCTATCTCTAATCACAAAAAATAAAGGATTTTTTTTTAATCTGGACATGTTTTTGGTTGTTGATTTGATGGAGGTCGTTGATGATTAACTATTGGTATTCAGCTTCTAAGTGTCTTTGTGCTACTGACATCTGGACTGAGGTTGAAACTACCTCCACGAAATATGTTTATTGTCCTCTCATCTTTGCGATCTGTCACTTTTGATTTATTTGCCTCCTATAATTATGAAAAATAGGGACCAAGGAAGTCTTTGACTGTCCCACTCTAAGATAGCTATGTAAGATATGGGGGATTTTTTGCTAGACCAACTTGTTCTGAGAAAAAACCTATCTCTATTTTTTGAAATTCATCTCCAGTTGTCTGGGGTGTTTGTTTGAAATAGATGTCTCAAACAAGAAAATCCTAAATCCCAAAAAATAGGGCTCAAATATGATTTTGATTCTCCAAATATGTAACAACTATGAGAAATATGGTAGATCTTCTTGTTATTTTTCCTGTGCTGAGAAAAAACCTCTTTCAGTTTCTCAAAATCCTTCCCATTTTTCCCAGAAATCGCCTCAGAAAGTGATTGGTCAAAATGGGCAAAAAATAGCTTTTTAATTGGGGAAAGGTGGTTTTTGGAGGGGGAAGGTGGTTTTTGATGGGGGGGGGGGTCCAAAATTATAGGAAGGGGACATGTGGAAAAATGAAAACCACTTTTTGGACACCCTCCCCCACTTTGGTTAAATGACGTAATGGGGGGGGTCTGAAATATGAAGTACGGGAGGTATCTTTTTAGACTTAGGATATAGTTTTTTTGTGTGTTTATCTGATTAAACTTTGTTTAAATTTATTTATTTATTATTATTTGTTTTGTTTTATATATATATATATATATATATTTTGAAAATATAAAGATAATTGTATTAAGTTCCTGCTAAAGACTGCAGTAGAGTATCAAAATGTACACAGGTCTAGAATGAAAATGCTGGACTGCCCCAACAGAGGGGAAACCAGTCCAGTCTTTCATCCAATTTAGAGGTCTGAAAGTCATTAACTAAGTTAATAATAACCATGTTCAGAACTGATCATCCACTAGACTAGGAGACTGACAAAACTTCATAAAGACAAGCATATGATCTAAACACCTTGCAAATAGGTTGGCCACATGGGAGGGAGATCCCCTGGCCACGGCTCTTCTTCTATGTAAGTTGGCTCGTAAGCTGGCTTGCCTGCCTTGTCGCACTCAGTTCTCTCATCTCGGCGGTCGTGTTCAGTCTTCATCGGTCATTGATCCATGCTCGGTCCTTCCTCTGTAGCAGTAGCAGGTGCCTCCCTTGGCATAACTTCAGTCGGCTCCACTGTGAGAGCCCCCTGCATGGAGGATAGAAGTTGGAGGCATCTCGCCACCTTTTCGTTAGTGTTTTGAAAGCGATAATTGAGGTCGGCCATCTCCTGTCTAAGCTCAAAGACCAGATCGTTCATGATAAGCAGACGGTCTCTAAAATATGTCCGGTAGAAAGATCCAGTCGAGTGTTGATCAGCTTGCTTAGGCGCGTTCTGAGCGAGGTCGCCACTTGAGCCATGGAAGGGTGCAGGGGGTTGTAACTTCACCAGGGGGACGTGAAGGTAGCACTGAAAGGTGACTGGCGAGAGAGGGGTTGAAGCTATGGTGGGAGCCATCGAATATTGTAGGAGAGAATCCGACTGAGGACGAGGGGGGGGTCTGCCAGAAGGTGAACCAGGAGGCTTGACGAGGGGCTGAAGGGGCTTCCAGGGAGAGCCCCGCTTCGGCCTTCCCCTCGGACGCGTCATTGAGTGCATCGTGGGAATGAAAGGCCAGGTAAATAGCATGTGCAGGAGAGGGGCTGGGAGACCTTTTGGCATGTTCTCCGACAAGAGGATCCTTGCGGATAACAGGCGAGAGCATATGAAAAACATAGTGAGTCAATCCATAATGAAAACACTTGCAAGGGGAGGCCTGTGTGAGTGCGGCATTAATGCCCTCGCACATCGCCATAAACCGCAATTAAAGTTCATGCAGGGGGGCTGGCTGGAGCACGATCCCATCATGTGCCTCCGTGTTGTGATGGCTTGTGCCATCCCCTCCTCCTTGGCATGATGGCCTCGCTATCACCCCATCCGGGGGTTATATATATATATTTTTATTTTATTTTATTTTATGTTTTAATTTTTTTTTATTTTTTTTAATGTTTAGCTTTTTGTTTTCTTTATAGTGTTTAGTTTTTATGTTTTCATTTTAATTTTTTATTTGATTTAATAATGTTATTTAATTGTTTTATTTTTTAGTTATTTTAAGTTAAAATTATTATTACTTATTCCAAATTAATTATTTATTTATTAAAAATAATTATTTATTTTAATTTATTATTAAAACTATTACTTATTACCCTAATCTAATTACTAACCTACTAATTTATTTAAATTATTAATTTAATTATTTATTAAAATAATCGATATTTTATTTAATTATCAATCCTAGGTTATCTAGCTTTGTTTTATTCAGGACAGATTGGTGAGAGAAAGATGCGGTGAATGGGATGAATGGACAGGGGAGTGAGAGACACATAATGAATGAAGGATTGGGAAAAATGGATGGAGAGGCAAATTCATCCGAGCAAACGAGTCGAGCCAGGAGCTTTCGTCATGAGAGCAACAACAGATAGAAACTGAATAATCAGATTTCCTATAATTTATAGAACCCTAACATCCCCAATACCCCTGGCAGCTGAATAGAACAGAACCATAGGGGCTCGAGTTGTTCGAAGTTGTCTCAAAAATCAGGAATGTATTTGTCAAGGCATAATGGTACGATTTTATTTGTTCCTTCGAAGGACACCACACTGGTGTGGACTTGTTATTTGCATAAATTTGTGATGGGTTCTAGACCCAGTGCGGGGACACTTGTATCCACATCACAGAGCATTTCATCAGGACATCTTGTTCTCTCTCGGTCTATGTGAAAAGATGGTTTAAGAAAGGAAAATTACCACCAAAACTCTGCAATAAATTCTTTGTGTTAGAGCACCAAAACGTTGACTAGAGTCAGGTTATTCGCATCACATGGATAAAGGATGAATGGTGGGGTACCCTCACAGCAGTCTAAATATACATCACAGGTGAGGGATGATTTTCAATTGTGCATTTCTACCACCTTCACTTTCTCATGCACCGGAGCACGAATAAGGAATTAAAACTACGTTTTTAATTGCTCAAAAGTTTAACAAAAATGGCCAGAAGGGTTTAGAGCCACCCTGAGTTTGCCTACATGAGCTTATATCACCAGGTTTTGATATAACTTTTGGTCCTCCTTGGTTCGGGTGAAATTGAGAAGCCCTGGGAATATTTATTACAGTATGTAGGTTTACATGAATAGGAACATAAACTTGATCCACACTCTAAAGAGGAAAAGGATGAAGATAATCCAGAAGGGAGGGTTTCCCCTCAACCTGGTGGCTCATCAAAGCCTACCCAACAAATAACAAGTAAGAAAATTGCCTCCAAAAAGAAGGGTAGCCGATCGAGAAAAAACAAATAAACCACCCCAATGAACGAGGAAACCCCTCGAATTTAGTTGATCATCCATTGCAAAACAAAGAGGAAATGAAGGTAGAAAACTCCATAGAAAGAATCAAGAGGCACAAGATTCCCCAAAGGGACCATTTTCACCCAGCCACTCTGAAGATGAGCTTGTGACTTGCACCATACAACAGGGTAAAATTCCCATTGAAAAAATGAGGGGACAAATGAAAACTAAACAACACAGTCCTGAAATTGTTAATGTTGAATTTGTGCCTATGGAAACCTTGTTCAAGGAGTCCCCTAAAGCCAAGAAAAATAGAAAGAGGAAAGGGAACCAAGGCCCTGGAATGCCCAGTAATCCCAACAGAAAACCTAGGATTACTAATCAATTAAGAATGAATTCAAAGGAACATTTTAACCCATCCTTGAAATACCCCCAACCAATTATAATTGAATATGAGGAAAAATCTAGATTTATAACATGGATGAGATGGTAGTCCATACATTGAAGAAAATGATTGGGGATAAAGAAAAAATGAAATTCAATAAGGGTGAAACTTCAAGGATACAATTTTCAACTATCAAGACAGAATACCCTACAGATTCAGGTTTACAACAAAATGCAGGGGACCTTGGCCCAGATTCTGAGTAGGACTTTGATGGCATTTCCCAAAATATAGGGTTACTCCCCAAGAAACTTTTAAAATCCACCAAACTAGAGATCAAAGACAATATATCAGAAGTGAAAGGGTCTATGAAAGAAACACATGGCATAGGTTCTAAGGTAACACACAGGTTTGAGATGAGGTCCAGTAAAACCAAGTTGTCAGCTGACCACAACAAATATGCCATAGATGAAGATCAGGGGCTAAAGGATAGAGATATTAAGAAGATTTTAATTAAGAAAAAGGTTGAAGATGATTAAGGTGTAGATGATAGCCACCATGTGCAAATATTGAAACAAAAAATTCAAAATTTACAAAAACAAAACCAATATTTGGAAAAGTAGTATTCTAAGTTACAAAAGAAGTACCAGAAGCTACAAAGGAAGCATCAGAAAACATGATTTTTCTTCAAGGAGATAATATGAAGAAGATTGTTGTTGTCAATGAAGAAGGGGTTTGAGGCTAATGCCAGCTAATAAATCTATCTCCCAGTATAGCTTCCAGCTGGAGTGCATGTGGGTATTCATGCATAGTTTTTTCTAGTCACAAATATCAAAGTTTTTGTTAAGAATTTTTTTACTCCAACATAAAATGTATTTATAGTTTTCACTTCTAGAAGTATAGTTGTTCTAATTTCAAGACAATATTGTCAAGTATAATAAGTGGTCTTTTTTTTATATGAACCACATTTTTTTGTTAAGTTTAAGTTTAAAGTAAGTCATGATTATATTCCCAATTGAATGCACTCGAGTCAAAGAGATGTTTTCAAGTGGTTATGCAGAATTGAACTTTTGTTTTCAAGATGGTTGAAACCCTATAAAACAATAATAAATAGACAGATTTTGTAATGAAGAAAGGTTTAGTTTTTAGTGAAAGATTCAAGCATCAAAATTTGGCTAGACTTGAAACTTATGATTGTAAATCTCCCTACCTAGTGACTATATATCTTGATGATAGTTTTTGTTCTCTTTACCAATTATTTATGTGTTCATAATCCTATCTTGGATGCAAATTTGGAATGTGTGCAATGTGCATTTCCTTTTCCTTTTAGCTATTGTTTTAATGAATCTTTTTACTATCATGCAACCTATTAGTCAGTTATTTATTTAGTAAAGAGATATATTATATTGCAACATGTTGGATGATTTGTATCTGGATATTTGTTTTAGGTATTGAAATATTATTTTAGGTATAAAATCTCACACATTATGTAACTCATTGTATTACTTGTTGTGTTTCCTGTGTTTATGTTTTCATATCCTTACATGTTCATCAAAATGAATACCATTATCTAAGGGGAAAATGCAATCATATTGTTCGGCCAATCCAACCAGGTTCCTATCCTTAAAAACATACTCATTAGATGACCAAAAAACCTAATTTATCAAAATCAAACAATTCAAAAACTTGAGGTGGCCTAGCCCTTCCCTTTAGTAGTTAGGTGCAGACTTTAGGACCAACATTGACATCAAGTCACCAACCTCTTCGATTCATGTTGGAGTCTTGTCACCAAGCTCTACTATTCATGTTGGAATCATGCAACCCGCATTTTTTAGTCATGTTGGGGGAAACCCACCAACCACTACAAGTCATGTTGGGGGCATTGATATGGTTTAGAAGCCTATATGTAAAGGAAGTAAGTCCAAGTTCCCTTATAATATTTGGAAAGGAAACGACCTAACTCATTTTTTCCCTGCTATTGTCGTGGCACAAGAAGTGTGGTCCTTGTATGACGACCATTCTAGTTCTGATTCATTTTTTATTTCCTAGCATTCTAATCAATCTTTGGTTGACAAAGTGGTCATGTCAATGTCATCTTTGACTAACACAATTCTTGTTTTGGGGGGTGATGCATCTCTTGACCATGTTGTTTCTCATACTATTCAACCAATGGTTAAGGAAGTGGCTGTGTTGATGCAATATTCAGATGATCCCACTCTTCTCTTGGAGAGTGACAAGTATAAGGAAGTGGTCTTGTCGATGCAATTTTCAGCTGATCCCACTCCTCTTTCGAGGAGTGATGTGTCTTTTGGCCATATCCTCAACATTTAAAGTTTAGTACCTTTTGAACAAGGGGGCATTCCACTCTCTTCAAGTATGCCCCCTCCAAGTCCTAGGAAGATTTCCTTTGATTGGAATGATCTTATAGAGCCTCGTCTTCCTTCTTATGCACCCTTCCAGTTAATGGTTGGAGTTAATAAATTAGGCATTAATCGAAGTATTGTAGATGAAGGATCCTCTACAAGTATTTTATCATCCTTGTCTTAGAAATATTTGGGTTCTCAGAATCTTGTGTTAGCTACCAGTGAGAGGTTGGATTTTGACAGAAGATCTAGTGAATGTTTGGGGGTCTTTCCTCAGTTTCCTATCACTTTAGGTGGGAAGACTATCTGATTCGATCTGTTAGTGGTGCCAGGACCTTTATACTTTAATTTTATTCTTGGGTGTGATTATGTGTATGCGATGAATGTTGTGGTTTCTACACTCTTTTTTTTTATGTATCTCCCTCATAACGGAAGAATTGTCACTATTGATCATATTTCATTTCATAATCACCATCCTAGTTAATATTTACATCAAGTTTCCCCTTTGTGGGTTCCTAGTGTTTGAGTAGAATCTTCCCCCCTAGAGGTGAATTATGTGGCATATTATCCTCGGTGTTCAAGTTATCTTGAGAGTGATCCCTTACATTTATGCTCTCCTTCTCGAGACAGGGTATCTGCAATTCATTGAGTTTTTTATCCGATGGGGGCATAGGATCCCTTGCTTCCCCCTATTTTCCAGAGTAATGTGGTGTTTCCTCTTGAGTCTGATCTTTCTATTTGTAAGACTTCGAGCCCTAGTATTTCTGAGTTGTTGGGCCCTAGTTGCACGGATGATGTGTTGCCTTTAGATAAGGATATCCTTTAAGTTATGATTATGGATCTTTGAGCTCCTCCTGAAATGGAAGCTTTACTAGTTTGTTACCAATGAAACCCTTGGTATGAGCCTAGAAATGGGATCTACCTAGAGAACTACTATGCATAAGCTTCAAGGCTATGCATTCCTTTGTACATATTGTATTTTTATGGTTTTGGGTTTTTAAGTTTCATATCCCTTAATAATTGTGTTTATCAAAGGTTTCTATATTGGACTTATTAACTTCTGGGTAAGTGTTTATGGTATTATATATAGGAATTTCGATACATTTTATGTGTTAACTTTTCATTATATGTCGATCCATTCTGACATTTAATGATCTCAAAACTAGCATATAAGTTATATTTTCCTCTCCATGCATTCTTTCATTATATGTTTCATGTTCCATTTTTCCTTAGGATCGACCCCACTTAGTTGTGACATAGAACCTTCTATGTTTCTTAGAAGTGTTGTGATTCATGTAGTAGAGCCTACCTTCCATGCGTGCCCTATTTTAAAATCCCTTTTTATTCTAGTGCTCACGCGCCAAGTTTTTTATTAGGCCTTGGAGTCCTATTTAGTCCGGCCATGAGTTTGCGTTCGAACCTCATTCTTGTTACTTAGTCTTGTTCTGTCAATTTCCCGTGGGAGTCCCTCCCTTATATGTTTCTCACAACAACATTATGGATAATTAGTTAAGCTCTTTTCAGACTCCTTAAAATTGAAAATATTGTCAATTGATCTTGTTTCTTTCACACTCATTAACTAGACCTGAAGGAACGTTTATTCAACACACGTTTACCCCTTTTTTTGGGACTCGATAGACTAATTATGAAAAAAGTATACTATATTCTATGAGCTAGAAGAGTTATCCTTAGTTGTTTTTTATACTTTTTTGGACTCAGGGGACTAAATTTACAAAAAAGGATGAGGGATTCCATAGTTAATCTCTTCTCAGATGCCTTAAATATGAAAATATGGTTGAGTGATATTGGATCTATCATGCTTGTAAAATGGATTTGAAGAGATGTCTTCTCAGTATAAGTTTAACCCTTTTCCAGATCGAACTGACTATTTATGAAAAAGGAATACTCTGATCCAATATCGACCAAAAGAGTTCTCCTTGGTATTATTTTATTCTTTTTTTGGCCCTAGAGACTAAACTTACAAAAAATACCACCATGGGAGGTTACTTCCTAAATTTGAGTTGTAATTGCATTGAATTTTGACTTCTGGCGCTTTTATGCCTAATCCCAACTTCAACGTGTTGTTGTTGAACCAATTTCTTATGCATTCCTATTAGTTCCCAGCATTGTAATTTATTCCTTTGCGACTTGACACCTTTATACTCAGAGGAGACATTCCTCGAGTGTCCTTATCCTGCACATGCTTCTTTGCATTTATCATAGGTATGTTTCCTGCACTACAGAAATATTTTTCTTTCCCGCGAAAGTTGTTTCCTCCACTTCACTATAGCATTATTTTATTCTTTTTCAGGCTTTAATAATATGAAAAAGACCAAAAAAATAAATAAATAAAAACAAAAAAATGGGGGGAAACATCTATCTCTTTTATTGGCACCAATTTTTTCTCCCTTGAGCAAAGAACAATTTTGAGTCGTGTTCTCATCATTTTAGGTTTACTATGGCTTTAGGAGATTTTTTCTCATTTTCGAGTTTTATCTCCCCCGATTGGTTATTATTCCACCCATATGGAGCGTTTGTTGATTCCTCCTATGTCATAAATGTATCCCATTTTACAATCATGCTGCCTAAGTCACATAATGTGTCATGCTTATGTTCAAGGGGAAGTTTCAACCTACCTAGGGAATTCTGTAGTTAGTCTCTGATCTTGCAAGTCATCCTTTCCAAGTAAGTCTCATAATCATGAGTATCAATCTCTTCATCTGATTTCTTCCAAATATTCAGACTTCTGCCACCCCTCATGCTGGTTGATCGAGGATGGTTTAACTCCTTCCTTCCAATGGATCTCTTCCCATCGACTCTGACACATCTTGCTTTAGGAGAGGGAAATATAGTTATGTTGGATACCTTGGGTCTTGCATTCATTAGTGGCAGTTTCCCTCACTATCAACAGTGGGAATATATCAATGTCCCATGCTCGATAGATTCTACCAGGTGTTTGACACCAACTCATTTATTCACACTTGTTAGATTGTACCATGGTACCTTGACTCCCATTATCATCATCAGTGGGTGGTCTTGCATTTGTTAATGGTATACATCAATGATAGGTAATCAAACGATGTCTCACTTTGTTCGACATCAACAAATCTATTCTCATAGTGTATACTTGTACCACGACGAATTGTTGTGAAGACTTAGGGTGAAGTATAAACACCACATTTTTTGTGTTCCTTCCTGACTCATATGATGCCACCTCACAGACATTAGTACTTTTGGAGGATCAACTCATTCATTCTCTTGGTTCAAGATATCCTATTTTCTTAATATTGAGACATAGTTCAATTGTGTATCTATGCATGGCTATGCTCTATGTTGACATGGATCCACTATGTATTCCACGTGGCCATGCTTACTACTTCATAGTTATCATATGGATCCACCATGTATTTTTCATGGTCATGGACATTAGTCATACTTTCATATGTATCATAGATATGCAGTGTAATTTATTTGGAATACATGCTTATATCACTCTTGAGCATGGGTATTCCTGACTTCGGAAGAAAACTTTTGTTTGATATTTTCTGAGGATTATTGCTCTTGAATCATTCATTCGGGAACCTTGAGGGGTAATTCAATAAATCCTTTCCTCTCATAGTTTATAATTTGTTTAGGCCATCATTTTTCCCTTGTGACCTCACACATTAGGGGGCATCTATTATAGCACAAAACGCCACACCTATGCATTTGTTCTATGGCCTAACCCTTTCCCTTGGCTTGCTAGAAAAATTCCCAACTTGCCTCATGAAAATCATATAAAAAACATGTATTTTTCACATATCCACTCACTCCTTTTATGAAAATCATGGAAATCCATGACTTCAATTTGCAACCCATGGAAGCCCTCAAAAAATGGATAAAATAAAATAATTATGAGTTTTCAGGCGTGTTTTTTGGTTGGGATCGTTTCCCAACATCCCCATTCCATACAAAATGGATTCAAACTCCCCTAACCTATTGAGAAAGATATAAAATCAACATTGAGGGATAGTACATGGAAAATTCCCTTGGTGCAAGATTATGTTGTCAGCATCTAGCAAGCCTCCCTTTCCTATAATCTGTAACATCCCGCTCTGGCGCACTGAGAACACTTATTATTTGAGGACACTTGCTCGCAAGTGATCTGGACCCTTTTTGATGTTAGACCTTTTATATTTGATTATGATGTGATTGACAGATGACATGATGTGTTACTATTTGATGTAGATAGGTGCTATTGACTCAGTTTTATTGAGTGTGCAGGGTTTTTGACCTTCAGGATGTAGAGGCATCGGTAGAACCCCCTTAGACTCCGGACTGAGTCAGGGAGTTTGCTTTTGGGTTGATATGTTTATTATGATGTTTCATTTGATTTGATGATTTGATGTGGACATTTCTGACATGATTATTGGTGATGCAGGTTGACGATAGCTTGCCGACTTGACTCACATATGGAGTAAAGGGGCCACACACGATTGCAGAGAGGTTGAGGGAGAGGGGTGGATAGTAGCCCTGCCACCGCCTGCTAGCACTCCCGCCGTGGCTCGAACTGTAGGTTAACAATTACCT
>ML780291.1:577000-639865 GCA_009831015.1 Picea engelmannii | reverse complement strand
TTCTCAGCAGACTTGAGTGGTAGCTCAGCCTTGGAGGCGAGCTGAGAAGCTAGTTACTCTCTGATTGTGTGTGGCCCCTTTGCGGCTTGGGGGGCTGAGGGGGAAGAAGAGTACCCCTAGCATTTGGCTGGGAGGTACCGGTGAGTTCATTGCGGTCGGCAAGTAGGAGCATAAGCGGCACAGAGCGAGGAGTCATTGCGGCAAGCAAATAAGGCAAAGGTATGCTCAGGAACTGAATAGAGTAGGATGCATAGTGACTTACTGATGTGATCTTGATTGTATGGTTGTGAAATGTTATTTCTTTGTCCTTTATACTCTGAAAAAGTGGTATTTCAGAAGACCTAGTTTTTATAACAGTGCGAATGAGGGTTCAGGTAAACTGTTGTGGGTTTATGCTATTTTGTTGATGTACTGTGGGCAGTCTTTGCCGTAGGGTTTTTTTTTTTTTACTGATACGCTGGTGTTTATATTATATCAGGCAGTTTTCTTGGGTGTATTCAGGCGTTTTTATACAGTGGAATGTTACTCGTAACCTTGCTTAGGCAGCTATCTCCAAGTATGGAATCGTAGGAAACCCCACGACCTTCTCGACCTGCTCTGCTCTCTTCTGCTCGACCAATACCTCCTCTGCCAATGGGCAGTCCCATTATTCTCGCGCGAACCAGAAGAGTAGCGTTGTCACAATCCAACCCTTGCGTAGACAACAACACGTAGTATTCATGAACCCTCCCTTCCTCTGTGCAGATTGCACCAGAAAACCGGATGGCTTCACGAAATCTTCCTTTCTCTGTGTGCAACACCCCAAAAAAGAGAAAAATGATTCCTCTTCCCTCTGCGTCGAAGTTGACCAAAGAAACACGGTTTCTCTTCCTTTGATCAAGCTACAACCTCATCCACACCACCATAGGAATCCATTTAAATGACGACTATCCTTGCGCGCGACTTGGTCACTTCCACTGCTTGGGCTAGGGTTTCGGGCAGCTAGGATTCTACTCTGCTTCATCTTCCTCCCAGTGTTCCTTGTGGTTCGGTATCCGTTTTTCCTATTCGCGCCCTGGTAGGATTCCTGTGCAAATCTCCCTTCATTACTACACTGTAGGGTCGTTGCACTTTTATTGCGATACCGTTATAAGGTAACTGCTCAGCTATGCGTTGGTCCTCTCGTCATAGTTCCCAGGCGTCCGTGTTATTCTTGCATTGTAATTTCCGAACCTTGAGCTGAGTATTAGGGTATTTTAAGGATAGAGGGGTGGGTTCCTTTTTATTTACAGCTCGGTTCAGAGCTCCAATTGATTAAAAGAGTAGTAGTCTCGTTTAAATGACAACTAAATGATATATCCGATTGTAATGCTAGTTTAAATTGCATAGTTTAACTGTTAGTTTAAAATGACAGTTTAAAATGATATATCAGATTTCCAGGCTTTATATGACAGTCTTTAATGATAGTTTAATTTACCTATAAATAACATGGTCAATGTAATGTAATCATTGCCGAATATCAACGTGCGCATACAGGTTTACATTTAAAAATGAGTCCTTAAATATCATATATCTGACCTGGCGTTTTAACGTGTAATTAACAAGGAACTAAAGCACCAGAAAAGTAAATAAATAGGGAAGGAACCTTGACACCAGGAAAGCATGTTGTATGTCGTGCGTACTTAGATTTAGTGCTTCCCTTTTTCTCCAGTGCATCCTTATGGTGTATTCAATGCGTGCCTATAATCAAAATTATAACTGTAAGTTATTACTCTTCATGGTTTTCTAAGTTCTGCTTGTTTAATGATTGATTGATGACCATAATAATTACAGTTTAAGGCCAGCTAGTTACTTTCCTCGTTATGATAAATCGTTATTCATTTATCACTGCACCCTAGGTCATTTAATTCTTACTGCCAAGTTACAGTTAGACTGTTACTTTCCTCGTTATGATAAATCACTGTTCATTTATCACTGTGCCCTAGGTCATTAATTGTTACTACCAAATTGCTTCCAGACTGTTTTTAACCTCATTGGCATAAATCGCTATTATATGATCATCTCGGGACATTTAATTTTTACTGCCCATTTAGAAAGAAAAGGAGGAAGGAAAATATACATATGCTAATATGAATGCATGTCCATCATAACACCTTCAGATTCCAAGTTATTACCAGTTATGGCAGCGACTAACGCTGGGTTATGACAGTGACTAACCAGTTATGATAAGGAAGCTTGGGGAATTGTCTTTATACTTTACTGTTTTATAAAGATGTTTAGGCAAGGAAACAATTACAGTAATGATAAAGTTAATTCTCATATTTATTGTTATTTGTTTTGCAATAATGAAAATATAATGAAAAATTGAATGGTGTTATTAGATCATGGAAATGATTGAGGTGACGCAATGCTAAGGCCAATGCTTAAATTGCCAAGATAACCCTGTTCTATTTACTGTTATTACTCTTTAAATGCTATGTCATGATGATGCGTAAGCCCTCTTTGTTAACCTTATTTTATTTAAGTCAATACTATTTAGAATGCCATATTAATGATGGCGCACGAGCTGGATGTTAATACATGTCAATTTGCAAAGTTAGTACTTGTCTAAATGGCAAATTTAATATTATTTAAATAAAATGCTAACGCTGGGTGGAACTGCAATGTAAGTAATTGTTAATTGCCATATTAATATTATTAATGGAATGTTAATTCTAGCGAAATTGCAATGTTAAGTAATTGTTTACTTATTGTGTAGTTGCAATGTTATTATTATTTAATGGAAAAGTTAATACTAGTTTAAGGGCAATGTTAAGTAGTGGGTTTAATTGGCATGTTCATATTAGTAATGGAAATGTTAATGTTAATTCGTTTATTGGCAATATGAATATTATTAATTGAAATGATTAATGTGGGTTGAATTGCAATGTTGAGGTATTTGTTCAAATTGCAATGTTAATGGAGATGCTTAAGTTGCGAGGTTAATATTTGTTAAATGAATGTTTGTGATGACGTTTAGATCACAATGTTATTATTGGCTTAATTGAAATGTTGTAGATGATGTTGGATTGTCATGCTAATATTGTTTAAGTAGAAATGCCAATGACGAGGTTTAAAATTGCAATGCTATTGTTTTGTAAGGTTATTATAATATGGTAATAATTGGTAAGAAGGGAAAGATGATAGGGAGAATGTATCGTTCATGGGTTTACCATTATGGTATGATATCGTGCTCGCTTATGACGATTAACAGAAAAATGCAAGGCGCTTGTGCATACTGCTTGTCCCTAATCTAGTGCCTGATGACCTTATAACTAGATAATGGGGGTTGAGATTATTGGCTTTTATCTTATGACTAAGTCTTCATCAGTTAATGTTAATTAATGGAGCAAACGGTCTTGATTGATGTCGTCGGGTCTCAATAGTGGTTGGTCGATTGAGTCCTCCTGATTGCGTCTCCCGTAGAGGCCATGTTTGTCCTTGATTTTGTATTACTTGGTGGTCTTGTATTGCATAGTATGTTCGTGTCGGGCGGGTTATAGAGACCTCTTGTAGCTTAGTATTTATGTCAGTGTGTAAACCCCGTGGAAGGAATCCAGTGCCGTATCAAGAGTCTTGGGCTGTTTAAAGGCACAGTTCCACTCTTGCGACACACTATGAGCCGTATCAGTAGTCTCGGGCTGTTTAAAGGCACAGTTCCACTACTGCGACTCTACTGTTGGATTCTTTCATTCTGTGACAGTACTGTGCCTAACCCCTGGTGTCTTTCTCTTCTTAGAGCTGCTAGTTGCACGCCTTATGTCCAGGGGTGTTTATTTCTTGTTGCCAGTATGATATGTCGGGTCGTCTTGATTGTGTTCATATTACTTGTGTCTTGTTGGTTCGAGTGGCGACGTAGACTCGAGGGGGTTGTTTCTTCCACACGCGCGCACACACTTTATCAAACAAAAACAAAAAATTGCACCGGTTGACAGAGTAGTTGTCCTTAACTAGGAGGGATGTTACATAATCGTTTGAGCAATACCCCGTTATTTCTAGAAACTCATTTTCCAACATCTCTTTCTTGTCTATTTGGATATTGGGTGTATCCTTATCCCTATTTCGGCCATCCAAGAAAGAGTATAGTGGTCGAGTGTATGATTGAGAGATTCTTAGAGGAACCCAAACAGTTGGATTCAAGGTGTTTCTAAAGGTGAGACAAGGTTGTAACTTACCTTTCTGATTTGGCATTAATAGAAGATTTTTTTTTCCCTCCTATCATTTATTCATTGTATGTTTGTTCTTATTAATTTTAATTTGAATATGATATATAACATGCATACCCTTTGATCATGTAACTACCTTTATAGCAACTCTTCTATTGTGTCCATTTTGTAGGTTACTTCCAACAAAGGATCTAGAGCTCATCGATATAAAGGAGTGGGATCGACATCAAATGGGAGACTTAAGGTGAAGCCTCTCTCCATCGTCGTTCCCTAAATTATCCTTGTAAAGTAGTTACTCTTTCAATTTTTTGTGCTTGTCCTAGAGGAAAGATCTCTATCTTTTTTATATAGTCTTGATCTTCTATGATTTCGACCCAAAAGCATGGTGGAAATATCTTGTCAACAACAAGGATGAAGAAAGAATAAATAAAGCTTTAGAAATGGAAGAGAATATGAAGAGGGAAGAGAAACAAAGAGAAGAAGAAAATAAAATAAAGGAATAAGAGGTGAGACTCAAAGAAGAAGCATAACAGAGAAGGGATGAAGAAGCAAAGGAGGACAAACATAAATAAGAGGAGGCCAAACAGATAGTGGGGGAAGAGAGCACATAGAGGAAAGTAGAATAAGCCAACATCAATAATGTTGTAGAGATAAGGAAAATAGAAGAAGATATGCAAAAGAAAACAAAGGATGCATCCCACAAAGATTAAAAAGAGGAAAGAAGAGAAAAGGAAGAAGAGGACAAGAAGAAACAACAGGATGAGACAAAAAGGAAAGAATATGAAGGAGTTGAGGCTAAGAAAATAAAATTGACGAAGCTAGAAGAATATAAAGGTAAAATATCCAATCTCAGCTCAACCAAGGTGATTTCATTTCCTGGTTCTCCCCTAAACCCTAGGACCCCAATAAATACAATATCATCTGGGTTTCCATACTCCTCTTTGTAATTAATTGAATTTAATGATGTTGTAATACTAGTATTGGAATATTATTACAATAATTCAAAAAAATGAATCACCAAGTGGTCCACCAAGAGAAAAATAATAGAAGAAACCCCTAGTCAGGAAACACCAAGAAGATATATTGAATGGAACCTCACTAAGGATAACCCCAAGAAAGAGGTAAAGGAGACATCATCTGCATTAATTGCATTTGTTGGGGCCAATATTGTCACTGTAAATGACCTAAATTCCTTTTTGGAGACCTATAAAGTCATAGTGTAAACCATGGAGAAACAAATGAAGTAGAAGAAGGGTCATTTGGAAAACAAGCTCAAGATCCTCACAGACCAAAAAGATCAACTTCATAAATATGAAATCTAAAGTCTTAAATAGGCACATGCTCAAGAAATAGAGGAGTTGAAAATAGAAAAGAAAGAACAAACTAGTATCTTTGAACAACAGAAGCATAGACTCTCATAACTAGAAGATGAAATAAGGGGATTGGAAGCATAGTTGAAAGAGAACAATGAGGAAACAATTTTCTCAAGGTTTTAAAAGAAGAAGCTAGATATCTAAATGAATAGTTGAAGGAATCATAGATAAACGTGTTCGTTGAGCTTAATGACATCTAGGATTACCGAGAATATGTTTCTGGGTTATCTGATCAGTTGGATGATCTTAAATGCCAATATCATGACACAAAACATGCATTTTATAGAATAATTTACCAGCAAGGTTTCACTAGAAAAAATGGGGAAGACTCACATTTTTCTAAAAAAATGGAAAAACACCTACCAAGATGTGAAGGAAACCATAAGGAACACCAAAAAATCTTGATAAAGAATGTGGAACTCTGCTAATGAGTTTATAAAACTTTTTTAAATACCACTCATGGAGGAGCTAGCTCAGGATGAGCCTATAAAATTAAGGTTGGTAGAGGTGCATGAGATTAGAGATAACAAAAAACATGCAATTGAACATCTCAATGAAGTAAACAAAGAATTCTTGATCAATTACTTAATCCAACCAATCAAATGTGCTTCAGTAGTAGATGGATTTGTAAAGAGAATTCACAGGGATTTGAAAAGAGAATTTGTTGACTGAGTGTATGGTGGAGATTTGGAGCTAAAAAAAATGAAGTTAGTTATATTACGAGAAATAACCAAAGCATATGAATCTTGGGCACTTAAGTAGAAGACTTGGCTTCAAAGAAGATAGTAATTTTTTATTTTGTATATATTTTCTACAAAATGACATTAAAACTATATATAGGAAAATGGTATTAGAAACAATAAGATGTAACTATCATCTTGATAGTTACAGAATGTAAAGAAACCCACTTGTCCTATAAAAGAGAGATTTGTAGCATAAATAAGGATTTTTTCCCATTGTAGCATCATATGGTACTATTATATTTGATTAAATAAAGAGAAGAAGGTAGTTTTGATAACCATGAATGTTCACAATTGTGTATGGGAATATTCTGCATATGCATTTGTTTTATAAGTTTCCTAATTGATATATCATATGAACTATTTATGTACTTATTATTTGATATGCTTATTCATTTTTAGTTATTAATGGGTGCATTGATGGTGTTACATGTATGGTTTGTAACTAATTATGGTTGTTGCCTATTACATTATTTTTTAATTTTTCTACCTTTCTTTTGTTGAAAAGAAGTCAGTTAATGAGAACAGACATTGTGGTTGAGCAGTTAAGTATACCTTCATGAAAGTGAAAGGAAACAATTGGATCTACTGAAGCTATCATCCAAAGGTACTACAATCAGTACCACCTCAATTTGGGAGGTTGACTCCTGGAAGATTTAGAAAGAAGAAAGTAAAGGGAGCTAGAGGACTAGAGAAAGAAGGTTCCAAAGGGAGACCGAGAAGGGAAGTGCATGAGGGTAGTGCACATGGGCGCAAGAGAAAAATGAATAATTTCTAAGGAAAATGGGAAGCTTAGCGGTGAGCTTGTGGTCGTAATAGAGAACAGAATACCTAGACTCGAAATTGAGAAAAGAGGTATGGGAATTGATTCTTATCAAGATAGGAACCAAGACTGAGAGGGGAGAACACTCGGGGAATACAGAGGTAGTGAAGGGGATCCCTTGTGCAATTATATCCAGCTAGGAAGGAAGTTGAAATTTTGTTGTGGAAATAGACTCAATGGGTAGAAGGAATATATATTGCTTCATTTTAGTGAAGGAGAGTGGTCTTCACGATAAAACCCACAACTTTTGAGAAACATGTGTTTTCCCCTACTGATATCATGGTCTGACATGGGGGTGGTCTGCTGTAAAAAGATTAAGATTAGCAGAGCCTACGGTTGGGTGGAAAATCATTCGCCCTCATTTGGTTTCCTCGCTAGGTATATTTGAATAGATAAATCTATTGGAATGTTTAACATGTTTGATGGTTGTTCTATTTGCAATAATCATGTGCTTGTTTATCATGGAAGCATAGGACTTGTAAATAGAGTATAATAATTGACGATGATATATGCATGGATTGTACAATAGTATTATTCATTTAATTTATGAAATGTTTTTGCATAATGGGTCATCCATGTTCAAGTGATTATGTAGAGGAATTTGGGTTCCTAGACCTCAAAAAAATTGGAGACAAGTAGGTACTAGTGATGGATTGGTTTTATGTATTTATTTAAACATTTACTTGTGTGGGGAGGGTGAATGAATGATCAGGAACACCAAAAAATGTCTAAGTGTCGAGACGTTATCTAGACCTTCCATCAATGGGATAAGAGGTGATCTCAATCCTCTTTCAGAAAGTTAGGTGTTGGAAGGATTCATAAATGACATAAGTCTAATCCATAAGCATGAGCTCAAGAGGCAGTGGGTTGTTGATTCACATTGATCCCGACCATTCCTCAAAGATAAATGGGCAGGAAAAGTTCTTCAGAAAGGATTGTTTGGGTGATTTTTGAGGAGTTGACATTTCGAAGGGGAGAGATCAATATCCCAGAGGTGAGTTTTGTGTGTCTATCCCTCATTGGATGTCATAATTTGGAAATGTCATATGACCTTTCGGTATAGTTAACTTGTTGGTTGTGGAGCCTGATTATCTTCCTAATTCATATGCAAGTCAAATAAACTACATCATACAAAATTGATGCCCCTCCCACCCCCATTCATGAGGGGGGCAATTTTTTTATTTTTTTTTCAATTCAAATATTGTAATTTCGTTGTCAATTTGGATCGTTCATTATAAGGTCAAAAAACTGATGGTAGAAGTTATGTTAGGTTTTTTTCCCTAGTAGAAAACCCTCTTTTATGAGGGAATTGTATTGTGGTTGTGTATTATGGTGTAAAAAATTTTCAGACCCCAACCCAGTTTCAGTCTCGCTGATTTTTCAGTCAAATTTAAATGTCGAAACTCCAGTTTCAGCACTGGTTCAACATACGTTACAACACTGTTTCAGCATATGTCACAATGGTGTTTCAACATATGTCTCAGCACTGTTTCAGCATATGTCACAGCGGTGTTTCAGCATATGTCACAGTGGTGTTTCATCATATGTTACAGCATTGTTTCAGCATATGTCTCGGCACTGTTTCAGCATATGTCTCAACCCTGTTTCAGCATATGTTACAGTGGTGTTTCAACATATGTCACAGCACTGTTTCAGCATATGTCTCAGCACTATTTCAACATATGTTACAGTGGTGTTTCATCATATGTTACAACGGTGTTTCAGCATATAAAAACTTAATAGAAAATAAACTTCAGAACTGAAACATGAGGATTATGAACATCGTTTTCAATGCAGAAATAAAATATCAGCAATATGCAAAACTCAGAAAATATAGACACGAAGATTTTTGGTCTAACTTCAACCCTGGAAAAACCCACAAGGGGAAAACCAGTGAGAGAGGGCTTTGTATTATTTATGAGCTTCTGAGAAATTCTTTTACAGCATATTCATCTTCAGAAATTTACACAAACTTATCTGGACATTCCTGTAGCTTTGCTCCTCAATTTCTGAACCAAAAATTCATACAACTGTACGATTGTCCCAACAATTAATGTTGTACGGATTGTCTCAAAATTCGTGCGAAAAATCTGCTAAGACTCAATTTTTGTGCCACTAAATGTTGTTCAACAGCCTTGGAATGCATGCCAATACTCCCAGAAATTGCAGTTGTTGTCTCTTTTCTTCATCTTGACCTCTCTCTTGCTCTCTCTTATTCTCTCAACAAGAATGCTTGAACTCCTCTTGTTCTCTAAACAAGAATGCTTCAACTTACCCAAGAATGGGTGCACCCTCTTGCCCAAGTAGACCTCATGAGGGAAGGTGAGGGGTTTTCTAATCTAACGGCTAAGATTAGATTAGATGGGTGGCTGAGATTTGGTGTCTCTTCACTCACCCTCACTTTAATAATAGAGTCACCTTTTAATTTTTCATCTCACAAATTAAATGACTAGGACCCACATTCGACACTTTCTCCCCCTTAGGTGCCTAGGGAAGAGAAACACTTTCCTTGGTACTTTATTTTAATTAAAAATTTAACACTCCCTCATACCGAGGAAAGTGTTACTCACCACTCCAAGCTTGTCCCTGAAAAATACAAACTTGCCCATGTTCAATGCCTTGGTGAGTATGTTTTCAACCTTCTCCTCAGTAGATATGTACTATAGCTCCACAGCTCCTCTCTGAACATAATCACGGATGAAATGATACCGAATCTCGATATTCTTAGACCTGTCATGAAAAAATACATTCTCTGAGAGTTTAATCTAAATCTGATTATCATAGTAAATCACGGTAGGCCTCAACTGCACACAAAACAATCCAACCAACATATTGTGAAGCCAAAGGGCCTCACAACTAGCCTGACTAGCTGCCATATACTCAGCCTCTGCTGAAATCAAATCCATTGACTTCTTCTTCCGACTGAACCAAGACACAACTGCTAATCCCAATCCAAAGCAACACCCTGAAGTGCTTTTCATGTCACTGACACATCCTACCCAATCTGAGTCTGTATAGCCAACCAAACGAATTCCATCTCCTATATGATAGTCCAAACCATAATCTACCATACCACAAAGATACCTGAGCACATGTTTTGTTTCCACCCAATGCACTCTCCTCGGATCCACCATGAACTGACTGAGAGTGTTGACAGCAAAACAAATATCTGGCCTGGTATTGACCAAATACATCAATGACCCGATCAACTGACGATACAAAGTGGAATCCACCAATTGTGACTCAGAAGAATGAATCTTCTTCCAGTTGGTAATCATGGGAGTGGTCATGGGCCTGCTACCCCCCATCTGAAATTTGCTCAGAATATGACACACATACTTCCCCTATCCCAGGAAGATGTGTCCAGGCTCCTGCCAAACCTCCAATCCCAAAACGTAATGCATCAGTCCAATGTCTGTCATCTCGAACTCTGAAGCAAGGATTTCCTTGCAGCTACTGATGAGTCTCTCTACCCCTTTAATAGAAAGGGAATCCACATATAGCAGAAGAATGAGAGGATCCTCTCCAACCACAATGAAGTATAGGTTGGGATCCGGCTCACTCTTCTCAAAACCCAACTGCTGCAAATAGGCATCTATCCTCAAATACCAAGATCTCAGAGCTTGTTTCAGCCCGTACAATGCCTTCTTCAGTCTACACACATGAGACTCTCTCCCATGCACCTCAAAGCCCAATGGTTTCTCAATGTATACCTCCTCCTCAATAAGACCATTCAGAAATGTGATCTTCACATCCATCTGGTGGATCTTCCAACCCATCTCTGCTGCAATGGAGATCACTACCCTGATCAAAGTGTATCGAGAAACCGACGCAAAGGTCTCATCATAGTCAAATCCATAAACCTGTGAAAACCCCCAAGCCACAAAGCGAGCTTTGTACTTCTCAATGCTTCCATCCGAAGCATGATTTAGCTTGTAGAGCCCCTTGGAAGTCACCACTGACTTCCCCTCAGGTCTAGGAACAACTTCCCAGACATCATTCTTCATGATGGAATTGTACTCTTCCATCATGGCATCTCTCCATACCTGTCTACTAGAGGCCTCCTCAAAAGTGGAAGGCTCAGACTCCCAAATACTGCTCACCATCGCAATGTAGTTGCAAAACCTCTCGGGAGGTTTACTCTCCCTCACTGCCTGTTTGGGATTCCCCATTGAACCCTGTGCATCCCTCAAAATGTCCTGAAGCCACTTGGGCTTCCTCCTCTCTGAAGTAGTTTCCTGTGGAGGGGACTCTCCCTGCTCAACCCCATCTGCTGAAGACAATGATCATGTAGTAGACCCTGAAGTACCTGATCTTGAAACCTGTGGACCGGTAGCCTGCGAACCTGAACTCTGTGACCCTGTCACCTGTGAACCTGTAGTCACCGAAACTAGTGGCCCCAAAATCTGTGTCACTCTAGTCTGCTGCGGGCTCACCTGAATCTGAGATGAAGACTGCTCACCTCTCTCTGTCCCTCTAGACTTCCTAAAGGCTCCGTCCTCCTCAAATCTAACATCCCTCCTCAAGACAGTCTTCCTCAAGGAAGGAAGGTAAATATGGAAAGCCTTTAAAGTCTCACTATACCCAACAAAGATCCCTCTCTCTGCCATGGGCTCCAGCTTTGTCATCTTCTCAGAAGGGACATATGAATATATGATGCACCCAAAAATCCGAAAGTGCCCCACCTCAGGCTTCTTCCTAGAGAAAGCCTCCTCAGGAGTCATGCTCCCCACAGCCCTGTGAGCACTCCTGTTCTGCAGATAAACTGCAATGTAGCATGCCTCAGCCCATAGAAATAGTGGCATCCCCTGATCATGTAGCATGGCTCTCGCAGCCCCAACAATGGCCCTATTCTTCCTCTCAGCAACCCCATTCTGTTGTGGGTTGTAAGGAACAATCATCTCCCTCCTGATGCCCTCTCCTGGACAGAAATCTATAAACTCCTTGGAGGTATACTCACCCCCATTTTTCGATCTCAGGACTCTAATTTTCTTCCCTGTCTGGTTCTCCACAAGTGCTTTGAACTCTTGGAACCGACTGAAGACCTATCCTTTGGTCTTCATGAAGAAAATCCAGGACTTCTGAGGGAATTCATCAATGAATACAACATATTATAGGGATCCAGTCAATGATGTCGAAGACATCGGGCCACATACATCTGAATGTATAATATCAAGTATCCCTGTTGCTCTACTGTCACTGCTCAAAAAACAATTCTTGGTGTACTTTCCCAAGGTACACCCCTTGCACAACTCATGGTGCTCTGAACTGAAATCTGGAACTCCTGTGACCATCTCCCTCAGAAATCACAAATCCCCATGGTGCAAATGTGGCATCCTCCTGTGCCATACCTCACATAGGTCGTTGTTGTTGTTGGTCGAATGAATCAATGCTCACACTGGCTGGAACAAGAACTTGTACAGCCTCTCATGTCTAGTACCAATCACTTTGGCTGAAGTGATGCTAGACCCTCTGGGGGAAAAAAGAACCTGCCCATCATGGAACAAGACCACATAGCCCTTCTCCTCAATCGTAGAAATTGACACTAAGTTCTTCTTCAAGCCCAGAACATAAAGAACCTTTGTCAAATTCATGGGAGGCAAAGACTCCCTCCGAAATGATATGGTCCCACAACTAGCCACCTTGACCTCTCGGTCATCTCCAAGCACTACCTCTGCATCTCCACACTGAGTAAGATCTATCAAGTGCTCACGAACTATTTTCATATGGCGAGAGGCACCACTGTCAATATACCAAGTATCGGGAGTAGTGGTGCTAAAGGATAGACATGCAATCAAGGAAAATTCCTTGTCAAACTTGGTGGAAAACTCTTCCACTTCTGCTGAAGCTGTTGTTTGTTTCTTCTTCTTGTTTGGACATTGTCTTGCATAGTGCCCAAACTTATGGCAAGCAAAGCACTTGAATTTGCTCATGTCTTTCTTCCCTTCACCCTTGAGCTTCTGTCCTCCCTTTGGACCCTTTATGAACTTCTTCTTGCTAGTGGTAGCAAGAGACACATTCTCCTCCTCATGACCTGTAGATGAACTGCCATGCACATAACCTCTCCAGGTCTCCTCCTGAACAAAGTCACCCCAAAGACGTTCCCAACCGGGAAGCTTCTCTCTAGCAACAATGCCCTCCACAAAAACAGTCCATTGTTTGGAAATACCATTCAATGTTGTTCTCACAAGATCATTGTCAGCTATGGCTCCCCCCATATCTCCAAGCTTATCCCTCACCTGAGTCAATCTAGTAAGGTATGTGACCACATTTTCAGCCTTGGTCATTTTTATGCTCTTTAGTTTTTCCCTCAAAACCATCTTTCGGTTCTCATTTGTACTTTGGTACAATTTATTCAAAGACTCCCACATCTCATAGGCATGTGTCTTCCCCATCAAGTGAGGAATCAAATGATCCTTGATGGCATCAAGAATAAATCTCTTAGCCTTGATACTCTTCTTATTATAGGTTGCAAGAAGAGTAGCATCAGTAGGTACCAGAACAGGATGAGTAGTGGTATTCTCCATAATGTCCCACAACAAATTCTCTTGCAAAAGAAAGATCATCCTCTCCTTCCAAGGACCAAAATTTGCTGCCCCATCAAGTCCATCTTCAATCCTCAAACCAGTAGCCATGACCCTCTTTTTGCTGAAAAATCACAAATTCAAAAATCTGCCCTGTGAAGTGACTGTTGTCCCTACTTTCTATCTACTAAAATATCTGCTTCTCTTCAACTCAGCTCTGATACCATGTAAAAAAAAATCAGACCCCAACCCAGTTTCAGTCTCGCTGATTTTTCAGCCAAATTTAAATGTCGAAACTCCAGTTTCAGCACTGGTTCAACATACGTTACAACACTATTTCAGCATATGTCACATCGGTGTTTCAGCATATTTCTCGGCATTATTTCAGCATATGTCACAGCGGTGTTTCAGCATATGTCACAATGGTGTTTCAGCATATGTTACAACACTGTTTCAACATATGTCTCAACACTATTTCAGCATATGTCTCAGCCCTGTTTCAACATATGTTGCAGTGGTGTTTTAGCATATGTTACAACACTGTTTCAGCATATGTCTCAGCAGTGTTTCATCATATGTTACAGTGGTGTTTCAGCATATGTTACAGCGGTGTTTTAGCATATAAAAACTTAACAGAAAATAAACTTCATAACTGAAACATGAGGATTCTGAACATCGTTTTCAATGTAGAAATAAAATATCAGCAATATTCAAAACTCAGAAAATATAGACACAAAGATTTTCGATCTAACTTCGACCCTGGAAAAACCCACAAGGGGAAAACTAGTGAGAGAGGGCTTTGTATTATTTATGAGCTTCTGAGAAATTCTTTTACAGCATATTCATCTTCATAAATTTACACAAACTTATATGGACATTCCTGTAGCTTTGCTCCTTGATTTCTAAACCAGAAATATGTACAACTGTACAGTTGTCCCAACAATTAATGTTGTACGGATTGTCTTGAAATTCGTGCCAAAACTCTGCTAAGACTCAATTTATGTGCCACTAAATGTTGTTCGACAGCCTCGGAATGCATGCCAATACTCCCAGAAATTGCAGTTGTTATCTCTTTTCTTTAGCTCGACCTCTCTCTTTCTCTCTCTTGTTCTCTCAACAAGAATGCTTGAACTCCTCTTGTTCTCTCAACAAGAATGCTTCAACTTACCCAAGAATGGGTGCACCCTCTTGCCCAAGTCGACCTCATGAGGGAAGGTGAGGGGTTTTCTAATCTAACGGCTGAGATTAGATTAGATGGGTAGCTGAGATTTGGTGTCTCTTCACTCACCCTCACTTTAATCATAAAGTCACCTTTTAATTTTCATCTCACAAATTAAATGACTAGGACCCACATTCAGCACTTTCTCCCCCTTAGGCGCCTAGGGAAGAGAAACACTTGCCTTGGTACTTTATTTTAATTAAAAATTTAACATATGGTGAATATTGTATTATGAGAGAGGATATTGTGAGAGAAAGAAGAGGAAGTTGCAACGAGTGTGTTATAGGTTGTATCCCTTCATTTTATTGGATAATAAAAAGGAAGGACTTGACAATTTCTCTGGTGGACGCAGCCCACACTGGGTGAACCATGTATATCTCTGTCTCTATTTTATTGTGTATATTTTGTGTTTTATTTCTACATTTGTGTTATTCTATTGCTCTCCAATCCTATTTTTCTAACAATTGGTATCGGAGCAAAAGGTAACTTGCAGGAAAAGAGGGTTCTTGGTTCGAGTGGGAGAAATAGCGGAAGATGGAAAGTTTAGGGTCGAGAAATTTAACGGCCAAAAATACCAATTATGGAAGATGCAGATGGAATATTATTTATATCATAAGGATCTATTCCTACCATTGGGAATAATAGAAAAGATGATTACGGCCATGAAGGGAAAAAATGGGAATTTATTGATAAAAAGGCATTACGAATGATACGGCTGAGCCTGACAGCATCGATGGCTTTCAATATTTCAAAATAAAATACAACGAAAGAGATGATGAAGTCTGTGTAGAAAATATCATCATTGTGCCAAGAGTTCCCTGGGGAAACTAGATAATTGGCTTGCAATTGTTGGATCATACGTGAAATTTAGGGATCTTGCAGCCATTCCTAGCGAACAACTTGGATCCAATCTGGTACAATGAAGGAGAGGAAAAAAGGGACCCTTCATCTTCATATTTTCTTGAAAGAGAATCAACAACCACATTGTATTTTCCTTTATTGTAAATGATCTCGTAATCATATCCAACTAGCTTAGTCACCCATTTTTGTTTCTCTGAGGATGAAAGACATTGTTGTTGGTTGTGGAGCCTGATTATCTTCCTGATTCATAGGTTTGTTTCAGTCATTCTTGTGCTGGATTACTGAGAGGAGGGGTGAATCAGTAATAGAGAAATTGAATCCTTTTTAAACACAATATGCAAGTGTTATATCATTGTAGCATTATCATCCAATAGTTTCAGAGTAAATAAACAATGAACAAATAAGAAATCATACACATACATAGTACACCAATGTTTTTACATGGAAACCTAAAGTGGGAGAAAACCACATAATGTTTTTTCTTATATGTCTTTAATAATTACATTCATTGGAAGAACCAACTTCCTTTGTTTTCCAGCTACAACTGGAAGGAGGCTCCAACCCCCTAGTTTCTCAGGCTACAACCTGAAGGAAGCTCCAACTCCCCAATTCTATGGCTACAACCAGAAGTATGCTACAACACCCTATGTTCTCTGGATACACCTAGAAGTAGACTACAACACCCAATGTTCTCTGGATACAACCGAAATGTGGCTACAACTGGAAGGTGGCTACAACCACATATCATTTCCATTTCCAACTGCCTTGACGTAGAAGTAAAATGATGGAACCATTGTCAAACTATCACTGTGAGATATACTATTGTAAACCTGTACCAATTAACCTACACCAGAAAACCTATACCAATAACATGAACTGTGCATCAACCATGCATCAATTTGTACCTCAACCTGTAATCAACCTGTACCATAAACAAGTGCATCAACCATGCACCAACCTATACTTCAACATCTAATCAACATGTACCATAAACAAGTGCATCAACCATGCACCAACCTGTACCTCAACCTCAACCAAAATCCCTCATCAATTTCATCATCCAAATCTGATTTGTAACTCTGTAATACACCTAGTGTATATGGTCACATACCTGAAAACCTTCCTGAACTTTAACAACAAGAGACTAGCATTTTATCAAACTTTACTTTAGTCTCACATGACTAATTTTGGATTAGTCAAAAACCCTAACTTGCAATAATCATAACTATGTACCTATAATAAATAAATATCTGAAAATGGTGCACAATGTTCTTCAGTGTGTTTTATGCAATTCCTCCAGGTTTCATTACTTGGAACCTCTCAGAAAATGATTTATAGAAAAAATTTAATACCTTGTTGAATTCTACCTTATTCTAGAGAGCGAACTTGTAGAGCGTTCCCTGCAAAGAATAATTGTTGTTTGGATATGAAAATTGTACATAGAATAAAAAAGCATGTACTCTAACTAACACAATTTTTCTTACTGAATTTGGATCTTTTATGAATAAGTTATGACGTTTTTACCCGAAACACCTATTTTAGACTGGTTTCAGGACTAGCGACAAACCCTATTTTTCACTGACTGTAACTCCAAAAATACAACAAACCAAAACCTGAAATTTGTACCACATCTACCTAGATATGTTTCCTCAATGATCGCCCAATTGTACGGTCTGAACAATCCTAGAAAAAAAAATTATTGCAAAAATGGTGAGATGACCTGTAAATAACATACCTTAAAAAGCATCATCAAAAGAATTTATCGTCCGTTGAATTTCGGCCTTCTTTACTTTACCTTCACTCTAAAATTCGATTTAGATATACTTTGGTTACCTCAGTCACTTGTAGATATTTGGTATTCTCTAGTTTAATTAAAATGAGAGGGCCTTGCCTCTTATTTATACTTTCATGTAGCTTCCTCAATGGGTTACCTTTTAACCATCTTAACCCACTTTCATTATTTTACGGTTAACCCACTTCTAATTTATCCATTAACTTTATTATTTAAATAATTTATTTTGTATTCACTTTGACTAATAGTACATTCATCACTTGACTTTATTATCTACCTTCTAAAACTTCTTAAACCACTTTGACTACTTTGACCTTTTGGGGCTTCTAGATGACTCATGAGGGTTCTCCAACTTCACATGGCCATAACTCTCTAACCGTGAGGAGTTATGTGACGTTCCAAATACTACTGGAAATGGAATGAAATGTACTATCCATCTAGAATATTCTTTTCTGAAAATATATCAAAACTCATACCATTATCCATCAAACAAACTTGGATTCTCCCCCTCTCTACATGCCTTTGATTTTTATTTGTGTTTATAAGTCTTTGATTACTCTCTCTCCCTTCATATGAATAATATCTCCCCCTTTGACAAAGGGTATCACTCTGAAGTCATATTGCTCATTCTTTCCTTGTGACAATCACTCCCCTTGGAAACATGCCTCTATTCTCTCTCTCCAAGCATTTAAATTTTCATATGATAAATCTCTCTTCCTTTGTCATCAATGGAAAATGTATCTTTCAATCTGAGGCTGCTCCCCCTAATTGAACTTTCCTTGGGGATACTCCAACTAACTGAAATATTTCTGAAAATGATATTCCAACATGAATTGTCCTCTTTATGGTGCTTCCTCATGTAGATCGAAGACATATAAGATAATCATTCAAAAGAATTCATTTTGGAGTAGAAATTACTCTGAGTCTCTAGCAAAGATACTCAAAGGCTTCTCTTGGAAGCAATTTTGTAAAGATGTATGCCACTTGTTATTTTGTGCTCACATATTCAACTCTGATGTTATTCTCTGCAACCTGTTCCCATAGAAAGTGATACTTTATTGGAATGTGCTTCATCTTGGAGTGCATCACCGAGTTCTTTGAGATAGCGATGGCGCTTGTATTATCACAATAGATTGGAATGGGATCATCATACTCAACCTGTATATCTGTTAGAGTTTGTTTCATCCATATAACCTATGCACAACATGTTGTTGTTGCAATATAATCTACCTCAGTTGTAGATAAGGATATTGATGATTTTTTCTTGCTTAAACATGATACTAAAAACTCACCCAAGTATAATGTTGCTCCACTAGTGCTTTGTCAGTCATCAATGCAACCTACCCAATATGCATATGTGTAGGAAATAAGTGATAGATCCTTTCCTTTTGGATACCATAATCCAAACTCTTATGTTCCTTTAAGATATCTAAAAATCATCTTCACTGCTAATACATGTGATTCCTTTGGTGTTGCTTGAAATCGTGCCACCTATCCAACTTCTTGCATTACATCTGGTCTGGATGTTGTCACATATAGTAAGATACCAATCATTGACCTATATTTCCTCTGGTCTATAGACTTTGAATCATCATCTTTGCTCAACTTGCAACTGGTTTGCATAGGAGTGGTAACTAGTTTGCAATCTTCCATTCCAAACCTCTTTAGCATTTCTCTGATATACTTAGTTTGAGAAATAAAAATTCATTGGTTTCTTTGACATATATGAAGACCCAAAAAGAAGGATATTTCTCCAAGTAATGACATTTCAAATTCATTCTGCATATCATTTTCAAATTTATGTCTTAACCTATCATTAGTACTTCCAAAACAATATCATCAACATAAATTTCAATTAATAAAATACTACCTTCAGTTACCTTGATGTAGAGGTTGTTGTATGTGCCTCCTTTCCATAGTTTGTAGGGAGTTCTATCATTGTTGTTTCTGAGCATTACTCTGTTTTGAATGTGGATTGTTGTATGCACTACATGTTTCCAAAACATATCTGTCAATTTGGAATCCATTAGCATTGTTTGAGCGATTTCCTATGTAATTATCATCCATTATGATAATGTTCCTTTGTCTCTGAACCACTCTCTGAACAAATCTATGAATCCATGCTCTCGTCCATTGTCATATATCTATCCAAACATGCTAATTGTTCTTACGAATCCATCTCTATCCATACTGTCCAAGACTCTACTTGCGTAAATCTCCATAATGTTGACCAATTTGTCACTATACTATCATGAAGTCTTGATTAATTTATCAAACTTTACTTCTGCTAACTAACTTCTCTCAATCTATCTTCTCAAACTATGCAAGTTGCTCGAAGGATGGTTCTTTGTTCTGTCACAACTATCACATACACTCCCCTTGTCTAATATTCATATTACCTAGAAGTCTGTAAGTTGGATGGATCAGAACAATTCCTTCTCTGATGTGTATTCATCATCATCTTCATTGGTAGATTCATCATCTCTCTTAACTCTGACTTCTTTCCTTCATCTCTCACTACAGTTCCCGAAAGTAAAATCTCTTGAACATGTTCCTTATTTACATGTCCTTCTTTTCTTTTAGTTATTATCCAAACCTTTATGTATCCCTCATCTTTCCTTTTCTTTGTAGAATTTTCTTCATCTCATCTTATTTACATTCTTGCAATCTCTGGGACCTGGTATTTGTTCACTTTTTCTTTGTTTTTTGAACAACCACTATAAACATACCAACCACGCTTCTTCTGCTTAGCTTGTAGTGCGAGTCTGCATTCTTCATTGCTATACTCATTCTTCTTTCTTATCCATGTTCTCTTATGAGGCTCTTGTATGTGACTGTATTGTTCCATTGTGGTTCTCTAGGAGGGAATGCCATTCTACAATATTTGGCAATGTGTAAAAATTTATTGCACTTGTAGCATTCCACTTCAGTGCTAAATGATTCAAACCTGTTGTAGCTTCTTCCCTGTGTTTCACTAGACCTTATTGGATAACCATTTTGTGTATGTATTTAAAAGTTGTTTGTGTTCCTTCTATTATCTCTTCAACTTACATATTTATGTCCAAAGTTATTGCATGCATAACATAAACCAAAAAATATAGTTTGATACCTGAGAGTTGAATATCTTCTAAAATGACTTACTCTTATAAATCCTTCTTCTTCCTAAGGCCTATTTAGTTATTTCGATCGTCGATTCTGAAATCTGAATCTTCTCGGTGGAGGAGTGTCCCTGCAATTTTCCTTGTATGTCTTTCTATCCCATTTGATTGTTTCTTCATAACGTTTTCAATACATTTCTTGTTTTGTTGCTTTGGAGATTGATCCCTTTTCTATCTGATTGTATCCAAGTCTAGACTTGTCATGATTAGGCCTTTGACTATTGATAATGTCATCCAAAACGTTTGAGTTTTTCTGCATATTTTTCTTTTGAAGATCCTTTCCCAATGTGACAATCTTTGCTTCCAAATTTCTAATGACCCCATCTCTTTCTTCTAAATTTTCTTTGAGTGCGTCTTCAATTCTTTTATATTGTTCTATTTTAACCTTCAATTTTGTGATGATCTACTCTAGTTCTTGAGTGTCTTCCTTCTTGTCTAGTTCTGCTTGTAGCTTCTTGTTTTTCCTCTTTTCTCTTGTTATAAATTCTATGGTAGTTAACAATTCTTCTCGGTAGTCAACTTCTACCTCTTCATATTCTTCTTTGGTGTATTCTTTATTAGAGTCTTCTACTTCCATGAATAGAACTCTTTCTGTCTCACTTTCACTGACTTCATCTTCATCTGATGAGGAGATCTCTTCTTTGGTGCATAAGCTTCTCTTGAAAAATTTCTTTGTGGTTCCTTTTCCTTTATATGTTTGTTTGTTATTTGAGTAATCTCCATCATTCCCCTTATTTTTCTTATGAGGACATTTGTTAGCAAAATGACCAATACCATCAAAGTTAAAACAAATCAATGGAATCTTACCTTTATATATGTCGTTGGTTCCCTTGTTCAATATCTTGAAAAAATTGGCCATTTCTTCATCATCTACTAAGATGTCACTGATGTTGTTATGTTCTTTTTCTTTTTGCTTTCCCTTTTTCTTTAACCTTTTTGATGATTTGAAAGTTGCTTCTTTTATATCTGGATTTTCCTGTTTAGTTCTCATTTCATATGTTGTGAAGATTCCATATAGTTCTTCCATTCCTATTGAGTCTAGATGTTCTCTTTCTTCTAGCGATGATATCTTAGGATCAAATATCATAGGAAGAGATCTTAGTACCTTTTGAACAATTACATATTCTTTAATTTCTTTTCCCATTCCTATGATTGCATTTACTGTTTCATCGACTCATAAGAAGTAAGCTGCAATATTCTCATCTTCCTTCATCTTTAGTTGTTCGAACTGACCTTTGTAAGTTTGAATCTTTGCTGCTTTGACTTTTGAATCTCCTTCATAAATATTTTGAAGTTTGTAGAAAATATATTTAGCGGATTTATAATGCATAAATTTGGTGTATACTGATTCACCAAGACCATTCAGAAGTGCATTTGTGGCTTTGTAATTTTTTTGACCGAGTTTTATTTCTCTTTCACTTGTTGGCAGAACTGTTGGTTCTTTGTATCCATATACTATAGATTGTCAAATTTCAAATCCTTGTGCCTGTATATATGTCTTCATCCTTCTACTCCAGAATGCATACTTTTTTCCATCAAACTATGGTATTCCATGTTTGTACATGTTGTTTCTTTCCATTCTATACCTTTCAATGGTTAAAGTGATTCTTGAAGGCACCGACTCTGATACCAATTGTTGGATTACTGAGAGGGGGGGTGAATTAGTAATAGAGAAATTGAATCCTTTTTAACCACAATATGCAATTGTTATATCAATGTAGAATTAGCATATAATAGTTGCAGAGTAAATAAACAATGAACAAATAAGCAATCATACACATACACAATACACCATGTTTTTACATGGAAACCCAAAGTGGGAGAAAACCACATAATGTTTTTTCTTATATGTATTTAAGAATTACATTCATTGGAAGCACAAAATTCCTTTATTTTCCAGTTGCAACTGGAAGGAGGCTCCAACCCCCTAGTTTCTCAGGCTACAAACTTAAGAAAGCTCCAACTCCCCAATTCTCTGGCTACAACCGGAAAGAGGCTACAACCCCCTATGTTCTCTGGCTACAAACACATGTCCTTGCTCCTTCCAACTACCCTGACATAGAAGTAGAATGATGGAACCATTGTCACACTATCACTGCGAGATATATTGTTGTAAACTTGTACCAATCAACCTGCAACAAACAACATGTACCAATAACCTAAACCATGCATCAACCATGCATCAACCTATACCTAAACCTATAATAAACATGTACCATAAACAAATGCATCAACTATGCACCAACCTGTACCTCAACTGTAATCAGCATGTACCATAAACAAGTGCATCAACCATGTACCAACTTGTACCTCAACCTCGACCAAAATACCTCATCAATTCCATCATCCAAATCTGATTTGTAACTCTGTAATAGACCTGGTGTATATGATCACATACCTGAAAACCTTCCTTAACTTTAACAACAAGAGCCTATCATTTTATTAAACTTTACTTTAGTCTCACATGACTAATTTTGGATTAGCTAAAAACCCTAACTTGCAATAATCATAACTGTGTACTTGTAATGAATAAAGATTTGAAAATTGTACACAATGTTCTTCAGTGTGTTTTAGGTAATTCCTTTATCTTTCATTACTTGGAACCTCTCACTAAAGGATTTATAGGAAAAATGGAATACCTTGTTGAATTTTGGTTTATTCTAGAGAGCGAACTTGTAGAGCGTGCCCCAAATGGAATATTGTTGTATGGATCTGAAAATTGTACACGGAATACTAAAGACTGTACTCTAACCAACACATTTTTTCTAACTGAATTTGGATCTGTTATGAAGAAGTTACGACGTTTTTACTCTAAGCACTTGTTTTAGACTACTTTCAGGACTAGCAACAAACTCTATTTTCCATGTAGTGTAACTCCAAATATACAATGAAACACAAGCTGAAATGTTTAGCAAAGCTACTTGGATATGTTTCTGTAATGGCCTCTCAATTTCACAGTCTGAATCATTCTAGAAAAAACGTTATTTCAAAAATGGTGAGATGACCTGTAAATAACATACCTTAGAAAGCATCATCAAAAGAATTTATCCTCCCTTGAATTTCGGTCTTCTTTACTTCACCTTCCCTCTGAAATTTGGATTAGATATCCTTTTGTTACCTCAGTCACTTGTATATATTCAATATTCTTAACCCACTTTCCTTATTTTAGGGTTAACCCACTTCTAATTTCTCCATTAACTTTATTATTTAAATAATTTATTTTGTATTCACTTTGACTTATAGTACACTCATCACTTCACTTTATTATTTACCTTCTAAAATCTCTTAAACCACTTTGACTACTTTGACCTTTTGGGGCTTCTAGATGACTCATGAGGGTTCTCCAACTTCACATGGCCATAACTCTCTTACCATGGGGATTTTTATGGCATTCCACATACCACTAGAAATGGCATGACATGTAGTATCCATATATAATATTCTTTCCTGTAAATATATCAAAACTCATACCATTATCCATCAAACAAACTTGGGTCCATTACCCAAACCTAGGTTTTCCAACTTTTCATGGCCATAACTCTCTAACCTTGAGGAGTTATGTGACATTCCACATACCACCATAAATGGAATTAAATGTACTATCCATATAGAATATTCTTACCTTCAAATATATTAAAACCCATACCATTATACATGAAACAACCTTGGGTCCATTACCCAAACCTTTGTGCTACCAAAATTTGCTACCGAAATTTCTCCAAGGGTTGACATCAATCACTAAGAGTTGACATCAATATACAATATCACTCTCCAATGGTTGACATCAATGAAAACCAACAATCCATACCAACTTTTCATCAACCTAATCCAATTGTATGATAACTTGGACCCCATTCCATAATAGGGGGTGTGGGGGAGATTTCCCCCTAGAATTGTCACCAGGGGGGGTCTAGGGGGAGGAGACAATTTTTGTAGCGCCCCCCTGGCAGGGGATTCAGGGGAAGCACCCCTAAAGTGAAAATTTGGGAAAATTTTCCTTGTAAAATATTGTAATTCCGTATTCAAGATGGAACATTCATTATAAGGTCACAGATCTGATAGTAGAAGTTATTTTAGGGATTTTTTCCCTAGAAGGAAACCCTCTTTGAAGAGGGAACTGTATTGTGGTTGTGTATTATTCTGAATATCACATTCTGATAGAGGATATTGTGAGAGAAATAAGATGAATTTACAGTGGGTGTGTTGTAGGTTGTGTCCCTTCATTTTGTGGGATAATAGAAATGAAGGACCTAACAATTTATTTGGTGGACATAGCCCACACTGGGTGAACCATGTATATCTGTGTCTCTATTGTATTATGTATCTTTTGTGTTTTATTTCCACATTTTTTTTATTTTATTTCTCCACGATCTTGTTATTCTAACAACTAGTATCATAGCAAAAGGTAACTCACAAGATAAGAGGGTTCATGGTTCAAGTGGGAGCAATGGAGGAAGATGGAAAGTTTAGGTTATAGAAATTTAACGAAAAAAACAACCAGTTATGGAAGATACAGATGGAAGATTACTTGTATCAGAAGGATATATTCCTACCATTGGGCATAATAGAAAAGAAGCCAACAACCATTAAGGATGAAGAATGAGAGGTTATTGACAGAAAGACACTAGGAATGATACAATTGAGCCTACCAATCTCGGTGGATTTCAATATTTCAAAAGAAAAGACAACGAAGGATATGATTAACACATTGGATAAACTATATGAAAAAACCTTGACGTCTAATAAGGTATTTCTAATAAATCGATTATTTAATATGAAGATGTCAAAAGGTGTGTCTCTTGCAGATCATTTAAATGAATTTAATATAGTTACTAATCAGCTAAGTTCTATAAAAGTGGAATTTGATGATGAGGTCATGGCTCTTCTAATCCTATGCTCATTGCCATAAAGATGGAATGGTTTTGTCATGGTTGTATGTAACTTTGTCTCTGCTTCAAACACTCTAAAATTTGATGATGTTGTTGGTTTTATCCTTAGTGAGGAAATGTGACAGAAAAGCACAGGTGAGACATAAGGTAATAAATTAAACATGGAGAACAGGGGAAGAAAAAAGGATAGGGGAAATGGCTTAGGAAACCATAGGAATTATAGGAAGGGAAAATCCCAATATAGACTGAGAAAGATAGAGTGTTGAAATTGTGGGAAGAAAGGACATCTAAAGAAAGACTACAAAGCTCCAATGAAACAAAGAGATGGACAGTAGGAGAAAAATTAGGAACAAAATGTAACATGTGATATGTTACAAGATGCTTTGATTATGTCTGTAGATAATATTTTTGCATTTTGGATAGTAGATTCAGGGGCTTCATTTCATGCCACACCCCATAGGAAACATTTTCTAGATTATGTTCAAGGTGATTTTGGACATGATCATTTGGGTGATGATGCACCATGAAAAATTGTTGGAATGGGAAAGGTACAAATAAAGAAAAAGAATGGAAACCAATGGTTATTGAAAGAGGTAAGACATGTACCAGATCTAAGGAAAAAATTGACTTCAACAGGTTAGTTGGCAAGTGAAAGTTGTATATCCATATTTACAGATAAGGCACAGAAGGTCACCAAAGGATCACTGGTGATAGAAAAAGGAGAGAAGTTAGGTACATTGTATTTATGTACTAGTAATAATGACTCTTCTATCTCTTTAGCTTATACAAGAGTGGATACAACACTTTGGCATCATAGGTTTGGACACATGAGTAAGAAGGGGTTGCAGATACTTCACAAAATAAATTTGTTACCAGATCTTAAAAAAAATGATTTGGATTTATAGGAGCAATGTATTTATGGAAAACAAAAGAGAGTCATATTTCTAAGAGTCGGAAAAGAAAAGAATAGTGAAAGGTTAGATCTTGTGCATACAGATGTATGGGGACCAAATTAGGTATCATCTCTTGGTATCTCTCATTATTATGTTAATTTTATTGATGATGCAACTAGAAAAACTTGGGTTTTTGCATTCGACAAAAATATGATGTTTCTAATACTTTTACGAAATGGAAATCTTCGGTTGAGAATGAGAAAGGAAAAGGGTTGAAGTGTCTCAGATCAGACAATGTAGGTGAATATTGCAGCAAGGAACTTGATGATTATTTTTCACACCATGGGATTCGTAGAGAGAAAATAGTTCTAGGAACACCACAATAAAATGGTGTGTCAAAAAGGATGAACAGGACAATCATGGAGTGTACAAGGAGTTTGAGATTGCATGCTGCATTGCACTTACAGTTTTGGGAAGATGTTGTAGATACTGCCATTTACTTAATAAAAAAGGGACCTTCAAGCTATTTAGATGGTGAAATTATAGAGGAGGAATGGATAGCTAAAAAGGTAAACTATTATTTTTTGAAGACTTTTGGTTGTGAAGCATTTGTCCATATTGATAAAGAAAATAGAACAAAGATTGAGGCAAAATCCAAGAAGTGTATCTTTATTGGATATGGTGTTAATGATTTTTGTTATCGCTTATGGGATTATGAAAATCAAAAAATCATTAGGAATAGAGATGTCATATTCAATGAGATGGTCATTCACAAAGATTAGTTGGAGGGAAATCATCAAGAAAAAGAAAAACTAGAATACATAGTGCTTGATGAGATATTTGAAAAAGAAATTACAGAGGTACCAGAAAATCAACATGTACAACAACATGAGAAACATGTACCTAGAAATCCTACAAGTGTTCCTAGAATATCTACCAGGTTAAGTAGACCCCCCAAACGATACTCTCATTCATTGTATTATTTATTGTTGACTGATTCTAGTGAACCAGAATGTTATGAAGAGGCAATGCAGGTAGACACTAAAAATAAGTTGGAGCAAGGCATGAAAGAGGAAACAAATTCGTTGTTAAATAACCAAACATAGGACTTGGTTCAGTTTCCTACAGGAAAAAGAGAATTGTAGAATAAATGGGTTTATAGGTTGAAGGAAGAAGATGGAGGAAAAAAGCAGTACAAGGCTAGACTTGTTGTAAAGGGGTTTGCACAAAAGAAAGGTATAGATTTTGATGAAATATTTTCTCTTGTTGTTAAGATGACTTCAATTAGTACTATTTTAAGTCTTGTGGTAGTAGAATATTTTCATCTTGAACAGTTAGATGTAAAAACAACTTTTCTCCATGGGGATTTGGAGGAAGAGATTTTTATGCAGCAACCATGAGGGTATGACGTCGAAGGGAAGGAGAATTTGGTATACAGGATGAAGAAGAGATTGTATGGCCTAAATAAATCTCCAAGGAAGTTGTATTTGAAGTTTGACAAGTTTATGACATAACAAGGTTATAGTAGATGTCAATCTGATCATTGTGTTTATTTTAAAAGGCTAGAAAATGGAAGCTATATTATCTTTCTATTGTATGTAGATGGCATGCTTGTTGCAGGGTCTAACATGTAGGATATAAATGTTCTCAAGAAGAAATTAGATAATTAATTTGTGATGAAGGATTTGGGTGTTTCAAATACAATCCTTGGTATGAGAATAACAAGAGACAAGAAAAATCGCAAATTGACATTGTCTCAGGGTGAGTACATAGAGAAGTTGTTGGAGAGGTTTACAATGAAGAATGCAAAACTAGTTAGTAGACATTTTTCCAATCATTTCAAATTAACTAAGAAAATGTGTCCCAAGACATAGGAAGAGATAGAATACATGTCCAACATCCCTTATTCATCAATAGTTGGAATCTTGATGTATGTGATGGCTTGCACAAGACCACATATTGCACATGCAGTGGGAGTTGTCAGTAGGTATATGAAACATCTAGGTAAAGAAAATTGGGAGGAAGTAAAGTGGATTCTCAGGTATTTGAGAGGTACTGCTACTCATGCATTATGATTTGGAGGTTCAGACACTATTCTACAGGAATATGTTGATTCATATATGGCAAGTGATAAAAATAGTAGGAGGAGCACCACAAGGTATGTTTTTACTATAGGTGGAACAACAATAAGTTGGATTTCGAAACTGCAAAAGGTTGTTTCACTTTCAACAATAGAGGTAGAGTATGTTGTTGCTACGGTGGCTACTAAATAGATGATTTGATTACATAGGTTTATGGAAGAATTGGGAAAGAAGAAGGAGAATAGTAGGTTGTATTGTGACAGTGAGAGTTCCATTCATCTTGCAAAGAACTTAGCCTTCCATTCAAATACTAATCATATAAATCTCAGGTACCATTTCATATGATCTGTCTTGGAAGATGGACATTTGAAGTTGGAAAAGATACATACTAGCTAGAATCCTGCAGACATGTTAACAAAGGGAGTAACCAGGGAGAAACTAAGTCCCTGCTTAGTTTCAGTTGGCCTTCAATCCTGAAGGTGAAGATGAGAAATTTTCCAAGTCCAAGGTGGAGTATATACCAACATGTACAACAACAATGGAGTTTTTGTGATCAGTCTCCAAGTGGGAGATCGTTGGTTATGGAGCCTGATTATCTTCCTGATTCAGAGGTTTGTTTCAGTCATGTTGGGACCTGATTCCCTAAAGGGAGGGTGTTGAAGGGATTACCCCCCCACAACTATCGCCAGAGACGGGAGGAGCCAACTTTTGTAGCACCCCCCTAGGCGGGGGATTCAGGGGCAATTCCCCCAAAGAAAAATTTTGGGAAAATTTTCCTTGTAAAATATTGTAATTATGTATTCAATATGGATCGTTCATTATAAGACCACAAATTTGACGATAGAAGTTATTCTAGGAGTTTTTTCCCTAGAAGGAAGTGTTGGATTACTGAGAGGGGGGTGAATCAGTAATAGAGAAATTTAATCATTTTCTCCAAAAATACAAGTGTTATATCAATGTAGCATTATCATCCAATAGTTATAGAATAAATAAAGAGTGAACAAATGAGCAATCACACACATACACAGTACACCAATGTTTTTACGTGGAAACCCAAAGTGGGAGAAAACCACAGAATGATTTTTCTTATATGTCTTGAAGAATTAGATTCATTGGAAGAACCAACTTCCTTTGTTTTACAGCTGCAACTGGAAGGACGATCCAACCCCCTAGTTTCTCAGGCTACAACCTGAGGGAAGATCCAACTCCCCGATTCTCTAGATACAACTAGAAGGAGGCTACAAACCCCTATGTTCTACAGCTATAACTGAAAGGTGGCTACAACCACATGTCCTTGCCCCGTCCAACCGCCCTGAAATATAAATGTCAAATGTAGACAACCTGTCACTATCACTAAATCAACCACTATCACTATCAACCTGTCACTTTCAAACTATACCAATAACCTTTAACAACCTGTACCAATCAACCTGCACCAAACAACCTGTAGCAATAACCTGAACCAACATGTACCATGCATCGACCTTGAATCATCAAGATGTACCAACATCATCAACTATACACCTCATGTATCTGCCAACTCATCAACTATACACCTCATGTATGTGTCAACTCATCAACAATCTTTCTCAACCATGTACCTCAACCATATACCAAAGATATACACCAATATAACCATCAAAAGGTATCTAACAATTCATCACTCTATCCATAAACCAAATACCATAAACCCTTACATCAAACAATGTGCCACAACCTCACTGTTATGTAGCCTCAAGATAAACCAACAGCTTCAGCAACACATCACAATCGAAAGACAAATACCCATATGCCAAATACCAACAAAAAAATACCAAATGTATCCCGCAACAAATCTGATATATGCAACAATACTGAACATCCAGTACCATCTCAAGAGATAAACCCTAGCTCACAAAACATACCTCAAACAAGACATGCCATATCTCTCATAAATAGACCCCAACCATGTTGTTGCTGCACTTTTTCTGGTGCGATTTTTCTGCCGCACGTTTTCTGCCATGATTTCTCTGCCATGATTTTTTCGTTGCACTTTTTCTGCTGCACTTTTCCTACCGCACTTTTTTTGCCGCACTTTTCCTACCACATTTTTTTTGCTGCAATTTATCTCTATCAATAATACCTGCCCAAATAACCTTTCATAAAATAGATATTCAATGATATTCAAGTGTGATTCAAATGAGAGAGCCTTGCCTCTTATTTATACTTTGGAGAGTTATGTCCAAAATTATTACATGCATAACATAGACCAAAAAAAATAGTTTGATACCTGGAAGTTGAAGATCTTTTGAAGGGAGGCACTCTTATGAAATCTTCTTCTTCCTGAGGCCTATCTTTCATTTGTTCATTATGAAATTTGAATCTTCTCGGTGGAGGAGTGTCCCTGTAATCTTCTTTGTAGATCCTCCTATCACCTTTGATTGTTTTTTCATAGCTTTTTGGATATGTTTCATGCTATATTGTTTTGGAGATTGATTCCTCTTATGCCTGATTGTATCCAAGTCCAGACTTGTCATGATGAGGTTTTTGACTGCTGATAATGTCATCCAAAAATTTTGAGTTGTTCTGCATATTTTTCTTTTGAAGATCATTTCTTTATGTGACAATCTCTACGTCCAAATTTCCAATGATCTTGTCTTTTTATTCTAGTTTTTCTTTTAGTGATTCTATTTGAACCTTCAAATTTGTGATCATTTGTTCTAGTTCTTGAGTTCCTTCTTTCTTGTCTAGTTTCGCTTGTAGTTTCTTGTTTTTCTTGTTTTCTCTTCTGATAACTTCTATGGAACACATCAATTATTCTTGGTAGTCAACCTCTGCCTCTTTATATTCTTCTTCGCCCTCTTCATATTATTCTTCATAGGCTTCTTTATCAGAGTCTTCTACTAACATGAATAGAACTCTTTCTGTCTCACTATCACTGGCTTCATGTTCATATGATTATGAGATGTCTTCTTTGGTGCATAAACGTTTCTTGAAATCTTTCTTTGTGGTTCTTTTGCCTTTATATGTTTGTTTTCTATTTGAGTAACCTTCAACATTTCTCTTTTTCTTATGAGGACATTTGTTAGAAAAATGACCAATACCATCACAATTAAAAAAAATTAGATGAATCTTACCTCTATACTTGCCATTGGTTCCCTTGTTCAATCTTTTGACAAAGTTGGCCACTTCTTCATCATCTTCCGAGACGTCACTGCTGATGCTATGTTCTTTTTATTTTTTCTTTCTCTTTTGCTTTGACCTTTTGGATGCTTTGAAATCTTCTTCTTTTATATTTGGATTTTCTTGTTTAGTTCTCATTTCATATGCCGTGAATATTCCATGTAGTTCATCCATGCTTCTTGAGTTTAGATCTGCTCTTTCTTCTAGTGATGATATATTAGGGTCAAATATCATAGGAAGAGATCTTAGTACTTTTTGAACAATTACAGATTCTTTGATTTCTTCTCCCAATCCTATGATTACATTTATTGTTTCATCAACTCGTAAAAAGTAAGATGAAATATTCTCATCTTCCTTCATATTAATTTGTTCGAACTAACCTCTATAAATTTGAAGCTTTTCTGCTTTGACTTTTGAATCTCTTTCATAAATGGTCAGAAGTTTGTCCCAAATCTCTTTATCATATTTACAATGTGCAATGTTGGTGAATATCATTTCATTAAGACCATTCAAAAGTGCATTTGTGGATTTGGAATTATTCTGACCGAGTTTCACTGCTTTGTCATTTGTTGGCGGAATTGCTAGTATTGTGTATCCATCTACAATTGATTGCCAAATTTCAAATCCTTGTGCCTGTATATATGTATTCATACTTATGCTCCAAAATGCATACTTATTTCCATCAAACTGTGGTATTCCATTTTTATACAAGTCGTTTCTCTCCATGATCTACATTTCAGTGGTTAAACTGATTTCTAAAGGAACCTACTCTGATACCAATTGTTGGATCACTGAGAGGGGAGTGAATCAATAATAGAGAAATTTAATCCTTTTTGTCCAAAAATACAAGTGTTATATCAATTTAGCATTATCATCCAATAGTTACAGAATAAATAAATAGTGAACAAATTAGAAATCACACACATACACAGTACACCAGTGTTTTTACGTGGAAACCCAAAGTGGGAGAAAACCACAAAATGTTTTTTCTTATTTGTCTTGAAGAATTAAATTCATTGGAAGAACCAACTTCCTTTATTTTCCAGTTGCAACAGGAAGGAGGCTCCAACCCCCTAGTTTCCCAGGAAACATCCTAAGGGAAGATCCAACTACCCAATTCTCAAGCTACAACCTAAAGGAGGCTACAACCCCCTATGTTCTCTGGCTTCAACCACCTATCCTTGCCCCATACAAACCTTGAAATATAAATGTCAAATGTAGACAACCTCTCACTGTCACTGAATCAACCACTGCCACTGTCAACCTGTCACTGTCAACTTGTACCAATAACCTAGAATAACCTGTACCAATCAATATACACCAAGCAACCTGTAGAAATGACCTGAACCAACATGTACCATGCATCAACCTTCATTCATCAATATGTACCAACATCATCAACTATACACCTCGTGTATGTGCCAACTCATCAACTATACACCTCATGTATGTGTCAACTCATCAACTACTTTTCTCAACCATGTACCCAACATGTACCTCAACCATATACCAAAGACATACACCGATATAACCATCAAACGTTATCTAACAATTCATCACTCTATCCATAAACCAAATATCATAAACCCTTACATCAAACCATGTGCCACAACCTCACTGTTATGTAGCCTCAAGCTAAACCAACAACTTCAGCAACACATCACAACCAAAAGACCAATACCCATATGACAAATATTAACAACAAAATACCAACTGTATCCCTCAACAAATCTGATATATGCAGTAATATTGAACATCCAATACCATCTCAAGAGATAAACCCTAGCTCACAAAACATACCTCAAACAATATGTGCCATATCTCTTATAAATAGACCCCAACCATGTTTTTTGGATGATTTCTCTACCGCACTTCTTCTTCCATGATATTTCTATCGCAATTTTTCTGGCGTGGTGCGATTTCCCTGCCACACTGTTTCTTCTGCGATTTTCTACCGCAATTGTTCTATTGCACTTTTTTTGTCGTGATTTTCTGCTGCACTTTTTCTACGATAATTTTTCTACCGCGATTATTTTGTCGCAGTTTTTCTGCCATATTTTTCCTGCCACAGTTTTTCTGCCACAGTTTTCCTGCTGCACTTTTTCTGCTGCAATTTTTCTCTATCAATAATACCTGCCCAAAGCACCTTTCACAAAATAGATATTCAATGATATTCAAGTGTGATTCAAATGAGAGAGCCTTGCCTCTTATGTATAATTTCATGTAGCTTCCTCAAGGGGTTACCTTTTAACCATCTTAACCCACTTTCCTTATTTTAGGGTTAACCAACTTCTAACCACTTGTCCACTTAGTAATTTCTCCTTTAAATTTATTATTTAAATAATTTCTTTTGTATCCACTTTGACTTATAGTACACTCATCAGTTCACTTTATTATTTACTTCTAAAATCTCTTAAACCACTTTCCTTATTTTAGGGAGTCCTCCATTAACTTTATTATTTAAATAATTTATTTTGCATCCTCTTCGACTTATAGTACACTCATCACTTCACTTTATTATTTAAATAATTTCTTCTTTTCAAAAAATTTGACTACATTGACCTTTTAGGGATTCTAGATGACATATGAGGGTTCTCCAACTTCACATGGTCATAACTCTCTAATCGTGAGGAGTTATGTGACGTTCGACATACCACCAGAAATGTCATGACATGTACTATCCATATGGAATAATGTTACCTGCAAATATATAAAAACTCATACCATCATCCATCAAACAAACTTGGGTCCATTACCCAAACCTTTGTTCTATCTAAATTCGCTACCGAAATTTCTTCAAGGGTTGACATCAATGACAACCAACCCAATTAATCAACAGGAAGACCTCTCTTATGAGGGAATTGTCTTGCGATTGTGTAAGATTGTGAATATTGTATTCTAAGAGAGGAGACTATGAGAGAAAGAAGAGGAAGTTACAACTAGTGTGTTGTAGGTTCTATCCCTTCATTTTTCCAGAGAATAGAAAGGAAGTACCTGGAAATTTCTCTGGTGGAGGTAGCCCACAATGGGTGAACCACATATATATGTGTCTCTATTGAATTGTGTATCTTGTGTTTTTTATTTCCAAATTTGTTTTATTTTATTGCTTCGCGATCATGTTTTTCTAATAGTTCCTCCAAAAAATACACGAGGATCTCATAATCTATATTAATTTGGAAGTGTTTCCCCAATAGATAAGGGTGTGAGAGATCCATTTCCTGCAAAATAGCCAACATTTTATTTTCATATATTGATTGGCCCAAATGTCACTCTGACAATTGTTTGTTGGTAAAGGACAGAGGTAGTCCATCTTTCATAAGAAATGCTCCAATTCCTCTCCTGGAACCATCACATTCCAAGAAAAAGGTATTTGTGAAGTCAGGGAGGGCCATGATAGGAGTGGTGCATATAGTCACCTTCAAGGCTTGAAAGGAATGATAAATTGTTGGAAATCAAGTGAAAGAATTATTTATAAGGAGAACAGTGAGAGGCACCACAATATTTCCATAATTCTTTAAAAAATTGTGAAAATATCGTGTTAAACACAGAAAACCATGCAATCTTTTCAGAGTCTTAGGGCGAGGCCAATCCTACATAGATTCAATATTCTTAGGATCCACCCTATCATCCACCTTGCTAACAATATGACCCAATTACTTGACTTATGAGTATCTGAAAGCACATTTAGATTGTTTGAGGAAAAGTTGATGTTGACAGAGGAGATGGAGAAATCGATCCACATGAGCAAGATGGGTTGTCTAGATTTCACTATAGCTGACAAAGTGATGGAGAAAAGGAGAGAATACATGATTCATGAGGATTTGGAAAGTTGAAGGAGAAATACAAAAGACAAAGGGAATGACCAAGAACTCATAGTGGACCTCATGAGTTTGAAATGAAAACTTAAGAGGTCTACCTCTTTCATACATATCTGGTGGTAGCAAGGATGAAGATCAAGTTTAGTAATGAATTGGGCACCACTTAATTCATCCAAGAGATCATAAATGATAAGAATGGGAAATTTTTCTTTGATGGTGAGTTTGTTGAGGGTGCAAAATTCAAGACAAATGTGGAAATATCCTTCTTTCTTAAGTACCATTACCACCAGAGAAGAATAGGGGATAGTATTAGGACGAAAAATGCCTGCAGCGAGCAATTCTTAAAAAAAATTCTCAATTTAATTTTTATGGGAAAAGGGATGACGATAGGGACGAACATTGAGAGGAAGGATATCTAGGAGGAAGTGAATGGAATGATCATGAAAACCATGGGAAGGACGAAGTCCCCAGGGAGTGGAAAAAATAGCTTGATTTTTGGAGAGGATGGATTGGAGGATGGACAGAGTGTGTCTCGGTGGCTTGAATGGAATGGAGTTGTGCAATAATGTCGTAATGACCTTTTTTGAGGATTATTTCCATGTGATGGGAACTGATGATCTCAAGGGAACCTGGGTTGATTCCTTGTAACTTATACTGTTGGACGTCCTAGTTGAATTGCATGGTTATTTCTTTAAAATCCATGAGAATGGGCCCTAGATTCCTTAACCATTCGATACCCAACAAAATGTCACAACCACCCATGTCGATAACAAACATATGAGATATTATGTGGGACTGACCAATTTGGAGACACATTTCGCAATGCCCCCCACATTTCATTTACCCACCATTAGAAATCATGATTTGGAAGTTGTTGATTGCTCGACTATAGCAATTGGTTTCTTTGGAAATGTAGCGATGAATAAAATTATGGGTGTTGTCACTGTCAATGAGAATGATGACCTTTTGATGCTTAAGGCAACCAATTAGCTTAAGGGTTTTGGGAGAAGAGAAGTCAGTGAGAGCATTCAGTGGAATGACCAGTTCAACTTCTGGGGGGTCTGAGGGTGGAGTCAGGTCAGTGGGTTCAGGTGACTCAGCCACAAGAGGAGCCTTGACCACTTCCTTAGAAACATCCTCAGAGTTGGCCATAAAAATATTTTGTTCCTTACACTTGTTCCCAGGAAAATATTCTTCATCACAATTATAACAAAGTCCCTTGACTTGGCATTCAACCATTTTTTCCCGGGTCAATTTCTGGATCTTTAGTGGAGTGGAAGGAGGAGTGGGAGTGAATGGTTTAGGGAGAGGAATAAAGGACAATTTTTTGGTTTGAGAAGAGACAACATGTTGTGATTCCTTATCTCTTTTAGTAGATTCCACCTAACTCTAGGGGAAATCTGTGAGGAGAAGGGAATGGACCTCCCCCTTGATGCCATTGATAAAACATTCTCGGAAAAAAGCATTAGATATGCCCTCCATGCAGAAAGAGAATTGCTCAAAAGAAGTTATAAATTCTTCGAATGTGCCATATTATTTCAACTTTGTCAAAAGGAATAAATGCTTGTTGTGAGTGTCAAAGTGTTCATGAATCTCTGCAACAAAGTTTTTCCAAGCCACATACCCTTGGTGGGAATTTTTCTCCATTTCCACCATTGCCAACATTCTTGATCTATATGGATAAAACCAGACTCGATTTTGGACAACTCATATGTAATGTTGTACAAATAGAAATAATGTTCCATTTGATATACCCATCCAGTTGGATACGAGCCATAAAATTTGTTCACATCCACTCATGAAAGGCGTAGGTCATGCTAAAATTCATGGGGCTGAAAAGTCTGGGAATTGGAGGAAGTTTCACCTTCAGGATGCAAAGGTGGGTCATATGATGTAAGGTCTCTTGTAATATTCATCTTGGCATATATTTATGAAGTCAAGGATTCAAGCTAGGTAGAGAGGTCTTGTTTCAAGGTTTCCATTTTTGCATCTATGGTGGAATGCATTTTGTTATTGATGGTGGTAATATTGGCACTAAGTTGTCATAATTCCTTTTGGGCCTTGACGGAATCAGATGACAAGGTATTGAGGTGGGATTCAAGGTATTGGCTATGGGTGTGGGTCATGATGAAAGGGGGAACCAAAAAAGAGTGGGTGGGACCACATAGAAAAAAGGTTATGAGTGAAGGGTATCACGATGATGAGGGGGACAAGGTAAATCCAATGGGGTGAGTCCAAAATAAAGGGGCCAGAAGTGGTTCGGGTCCACGAAAAAAATATTGTTGAAAAATGATAGGTATGACTTTGATCAAGGAAAAGATAGGAATCAAATGGTATAGGGCTCAAATAATGGGGCGGGTAGGATCCTGTGAAGTTATTCTTTAATCTGAATAATACTGAAGTGTGGAAAGGCCTGAATTCTTAATAGGAAAAAATGTGTATAAATTTCATAAAAAAAATGCAGGGGGTAAAGTTGCACGAAAATAGATCTTGTCTATTATGTTTTTGTTTCCATCCCAAGGGTCAGGGTATTTAGGGTTTTTACAGAAAATAGTTTTCTCTGTGTTATAGCTCTCTAATATATGTGTGAGGTCCAACAGTAGTATTCGACCCAATATCTCAAGGAACCAACTAAGGAGGCTAGACCCTACCCTTAGCCTTACTACCTGAATACCCAAGTACTAGAGAGTATCTTACCTAGTGTTTTTCTCGGTGGAACTATAGAAGTCAGGAAGCTAATTGGTTTTTCTATGGAGGGATTCATGATCTCTAGGTTGATCTATATATAGGTTTTGTCTGATCCAATACCACTCGAAGGGGTACCAACATGCGTTACAAGGGTGGCCAACAATGTATAATTAAGTACCACTTGTAGTTCGTGTGTGTCTGTGCTTCCCTGACTATGGAATAATGTCTTGAATGACATATCTCTATAGATTTAAGATGTCAGAATACGTCTCTTCCCTGAAAAAATGTAACCCACAATTTATTCCAAGGAAAGTGCTCTGATACCACGTGTAAGGTACCAGATCTATTATAATAGCCGAAATATAAATATTGTAGAGAACAACAACGAAACAACACAATAGATGAAACCATAGCACCAAAATAATACCTTTATTGATAGGTAACAATGTTCACTTGCCTCTTCAAGGGGGAAACCTCCAATAGAGCAACCCTCTATTACAATAATCCTCAAGAAAAAAAAATCGCATGCCCTTGACTCATATAATCCTATATCTATCTACCAAAAGAAAAATATAGAGGAAGATATAATAGGAGCGAAAGATTCTATTAGGTCTTCTTACATTTGACTTATTATTCCTTATTACTAGGCCTTATTAATATTATCCTTTATTACATGGAAAATATAGTATTATAACTACATGAGAGGTTAGGGAGGTTAGGTCCCTAACACAAGTTGGCACATAGGGTCACGGGATACACAAGAAAAGGTATATGTGTCGAATACTATCGTGTGGTAGGACGTACATGGAAAAATGGGACAAGTGTCCTCCATGGAGTTTTCAAAGAAAGAAGAGAAGCCATTAATGGCCAAGTACTTATGAAACTAAATAGGTGGTGAGTCATTCATATCATTTTATTTGATCCATTTGATTTTTCAGAAGAGTTGTGGCTGAGAGGTGTCCTTTAGGAAAACATTCCCAAGGAACAGACTTGATGGATGATGTCCAATCATGGTGTTGTGGAATAGTATGAACCCGACAAGATTGCAGGGGAAGTTCCCTGTGATAAGAGATTATGTGGGAGGATACCCTAATGGGGATGTTCAAAGCATTTTGTGGGTATTGAAGTTCAATGACCTAGATCTACATAGATCATATCAGCTACATATAGATTCCACGTAGTCAAAGTGACATCATTCCGATTGAGAATTCCATATCTCTTTACGGAGTTGTAAGTTTATAACTAGAGCTCGCTTCTAAGAATAGTTACTATAGTACCCCTAGGTTGAACCCCAATTGTATATATAAATGTAAATGAACATATAGGATAGTGAGCCGTGGGTACTAATTGGAAATGTAAATGTGATTATACACATAAGTTGGTGAGTTGATGGTACAAGGTTTTTATTTCAGTCCTGCGTGCATTGAGTCAGTGCATGAGAATATCATAATAAAGAATTGCACACATTTAATAATGTATTGTACACATGCGTAAGTGTGTGAGGATTGCACACTAAAGGAAGCGTGCGCACCATCCTGATTTTGCATACATTGGAGTAAGTGCACAGTTTTGGGGCCATCTTTCCTTTGTGTATATGTATTTTGAGGGCGTAGTTCCTGTGTGGTTATTAGGTTGGAGAGCCATATGTTAAATGGCCAATGAGCCATCATTGTAATATGTAATCAAATTCAAATATTAATGAAAAAACATCACTACAACAGAGAAAATATGTAAAATAGTATGGGGGAATAAACTCCACTAGATAGGGAAACAAGGATAAACGTTAAGGATAAGGGTCTAAGTTAGGGGGGCTTAAGCCCAAAGGAATATTATATTAATATTCCTTAAAGTATAAAGTATGGATAATTATTTTATCCTAATTTCTAAGTATGGGGACAAGTGGGCCCAAGGTACTTCTCAACATGACAAGTATCAAGTTGGGAACATGCATACATATAGTTTGGACTTACTTAATTTTACTAAAATTCTATCATCATTTTCTTTCACTCATTCATTTGTTATTTGTACCATGTTATTATTATACCTATTATTGTACCTTTACCCTAGTTAGTTTTGGAGCCGGATTTAAGAAGCAGGTTGTCAAGCTCGTAGGATATTGAAGAGGGAGGTTGTCAGGCCCGTGAGAACTCTCTCTGGGTGAGATAATTGTCTGGAATTGATTCCTGAAGGTTCCAAATTGTAGCTACATGGATTTGATACTTCTGTTTTGGTGATGCAGGAGCATCACCATCATCATCTAACGAAGTACAGTGGAATATGACTCAACATCCAACACATGCATTGTAATTGGTTTGGGTCCCAAGGAGGGCACCTCATTTTAATTTTGAGACCTTTGTAATTAAAGATCCCATGAGATATTCAGGCTAGAACCATTATATCTACTCCTAGATGGTGTAATTATCTTTAATTCATGTAGGATTTTATAGATTTTGAGCATCGACTCATATCTAAAATTGTTATTGTTCATTTATTGTAATAAACTTAGTGGTAGGAGGATTTTAATTGTGATATGAAAGCACTAGAGTAGTCTAGAGGGAAGGCTCGATAAGCCCCTTCATGTAGAAATAAATGGAATCTATTCCAAGAAAAGGTTGTTGTTGAAGGTTGTTGAAAATTTTGTAAACTATTGTTGAAGAAATATAGAAGGAGATAATTGCTTTCAATTTGATGAGACTGTGAACTTGTTCATTATTCTAAAACTGAATAGATGTTGTGTGGTTATCTCTATGTATGAATGTGTATATCAATGTTTTAGTGAATTATTTTTTGATTTAGTTATAAGTTTCAATTTTTTCTCTTCTAAGGATCTTAGTGCAAAAAGTGCATATTGCCAACGCAAGGTGTGTAGAGGATGAATCGTTCACAGGTTTAAAATTTTGGGAGAGATAGTGTGATTCCGCATAGAGTGAACTCAAGGAGTGTGCCAGTGACTTTCAAAATTTCCAATATTAGGAGATATGGTGTGATTCTGCACAGAGTGAGCGCAAGGAGTGTGCCTACACTAAGAGTAGTGTAAAATATCAAAGGGGAGACGAGGTGGAAGGAGTGCACAGATCCAAAACTTCTTTAAGTGTTGATAAACCTCAAGAGAGAAGTGAAAAGTGTGTGATAGAGTTCAAGTAATTCAAGAGTCCAAGCTCTAGAGGGATAATGATTATAAGGTTCCATGGAGGAACTCAAGAAGAGGAGAAATTATTTTTTTTTAGGGCCAAGTGGATGAGATCTGTTCAGGAGGAGACAAAATCCCTCACAGTCGTTTGATCAAGGAGATGGAGCACATTTGTTAATACCCAATTCCTTTGGATTTCGTTTCTCCAACACTTTTAAGTTTTGTTTTGCAAGTGAGGCACAGAGCCCCGAAGCTATGAAGTCACAGAGTGAATTTTCACTGTAGATCAATGGGTGAGTGGGAGTCGTTGGATCCTCGAGTGGTTCGACGATTTGACACTTCGGGAAAATTAGGTTGTTGTCACGCAGGGTGGAGAATCTTCTGAAGTCACGAAGCCCAGAGTTAATCATGTCCATCAATTGGCGGGTAAATTAGAACCATAGATCTCAAGTTATTTGAGATTCATCTATTCGGGTGGTTTTGGTTGATAGTTGTGTGTTGTTCAAAATTTTTTAAGCCCAGAGGCCCAGAGTCTTTCTTAGCCATATATCGTGCAAAGGAGATAGATTTATTTTCTCCATCCGATCAAACCTTGACTTGATATTAGAGTGCAGTGGAAGGATAGGGTAACACCTATGCCTATCGGTCAATGTCACTTTGTGACTAAATTCATTTGGTAACCACTCTGGGATATTGGAGTGTTGTATTTAGTGAATATTTTGGAGAGTCAAAGTACCAGGGATCCAAATAGCACCTTTCATTTAAGAACTCGGTTCTATCCCAATGTCATGTGAGATTCTGTAAAGGAAAGGGGGCTAGTGCATGTGGCTCGATTCTAAGAAGGAAAGGGTTAATAGTATAAGTGTCTGTCGGTTTTGTTTGGATCTGCATAAGGTAAGTAAAGGGGCCTGTGTACATAGGAGAGGATCCAACGACGATCTGAGAGCTAATTCGGCTCCAGAAGAAGATCCTATATGGGGAGGTTGTGTGAGCCCATAGGGGTTTTTCATCAAGTGGTATAAAAGTAGGGAAAATCTCTTTGTGTGTAAAGAGATATATCGGAAGCCATGCCACAGAAGAGACACAGGGAGAGAACTATAGTAAATGCATCTATGGAGGAGTAAATGAGACAACTTTGTGCAAGGTTGGATGCCATGGAAACAATACAAAGGAGAGCACCAGAAATTGGTGATGTTGAAAATGAAAATATAGAAGAAGAAGAAGCGGTAGGAGAAGAAGAAGCAAGGGAGCGATTGCTGAGAGTTGTTGTCAATATGGGAACTAGAGGAAAGATGGAATTTCCGATGTATGAAGGTAATTTGAATGTAGAAGAATTTCTTGAATGGATAAGTGCTTTAGACAAGTACTTTGATTATAAGGAGATTAATTATGAGAATCAAGTAAAGCATGTGATGACCAGGTTGAAGGGACATGCAGCTTTATGGTGTGGTGGGTTGCAAGTTGATAGAAGGAGAAAAGGTAAGACCAAGATTAGGAGTTGGGATAGAATGGTAGCTAAGCTTAAGTCTAAATTCATACCCAAGTATTATCAGTTGAATTTGTTCATAATATTGTAGAATCTAAGACAAAAAGGTTTGTCAGTGAAATAATGTATTGAAGAGTTTTATAAGTTGAATATAAGAGCAAGACATAGGGAAAATTATGAAGAGAAAGTTGCTAGGTATATTAATGGATTGGGGTATTAAATAAAGGATTAAATTAGTCTAGAAACAATGAGGACTATAGAATATCATTATCACATATCCCTGAAATTAGAAGAAAAATTGGTAAGGAAGCAGAGTCAGAGGAATAGGGGGAAGAGTCCTAACAATGGAAAAGGAACCACCATGGAAAAGCTACATAAATCAAGGGGAGAAGCTTGAGGATTTAACATTCAAAAAAATAGAGGAGGAATTTCTAGAGGAGGATACTCTAGAGGAAGGAACCCTTTTCCAAGAAGTAGAGGAAGAGGAAGAGGAGGATAATTCAAGTGTTATGCTTGCGGGAAAATAGGGCACATATATTAGGAATGTCCTGAAAATAAGAATGTGGGAGTTAGAGAAGCTCACATTTCTGGGCACATAAGAGGAATGTGGAGACAGAGATGAAAGTAGAAGAAACTGAAGAGGGAAGATCTCTCATGATGAGGAAAGCTCTTGTGAAGCCAAAAATATAGAGGAAGATATAATAGGAGCGAAAGATTCTATTAGGTCTTCTTACATTTGACTTATTATTCCTTATTACTAGGCCTTATTAATATTATCCTTTATTACATGGAAAATATAGTATTATAACTGCATGAGAGGTTAGGGAGGTTAGGTCCCTAACACAAGTTGGCACATAGGGTCACAGGATACACAAGAAAAGGTATATGTGTCGAATACTATTGTGTGGTAGGACGTACATGGAAAAATGGGACAAGTGTCCTCCATGGAGTTTTCAAAGAAAGAAGAGAAGCCATTAATGGCCAAGTACTTATGAAACTAATAAGGTGGTGAGTCATTCATATCATTTTATTTGATCGATTTGATTTTTCAGAAGAGCTGTGGCCGAGAGGTGTCCTTTAGGAAAACATTCCCAAGGAACATACATGATGGATGATGTCCAATCGTGGTGTTGTGGGATAGTGTGAACCCGACCAGATTGCAGGGGAAGTTCCCTGTGATAAGAGCTTATGTGGGAGGATACCCTAATGGGGATGTTAAAAGGATTTTGTGGGTATTGAAGGTCAATGAACTACATCTACATAGATCATATCAGCTACATATAGATTCCACGTAGTCAAAGTGACATCATTGAGATTGAGAATTCCATATCTCTTTAGGGAGTTGTAAGTTTATAACTAGAGATCGCTTCTAAGAATAGTTACTATAATACCCCTATGTTGAACCCCAATTGTACATATAAATGTAAATGAACATATAAGATAGTGAGCCGTGGGTACTAATTGGAAATGTAAATGTGATTATACACATAAGTTGGTGAGTTGATGGTACAAGGTTTTTATTTCAGTCCTGCATGCATTGAGTCAGTGCATGAGAATATCATAATAAATAAGTGCACACATTTAAGAATGTATTGTACACATGCGTAAGCGTGTGAAGATTGCACACTAAAGGAAGCGTGCACACCATCCTGATTTTGCATACATTGGAGTAAGTGCACGGTTTTGGGGCCATCTTTCCTTTGTGTATATGTATTTTGAGGGCGTAGTTCCTGTGTGGTTATTAGGATGGAGAGCCATATGTTAAATGTCCAATGAGCCATCATTGTAATATGTAATCAAATTCAAATATTAATGAAAAGACATCACTACAACAGAGAAAATATGTAAAATAGTATGGGGGAATAAACTCCACTAGATAGGGAAACAAGGATAAACGTTAAGGATAAGGGTCTAAGTTAGGGGGGCTTAAGCCCAAAGGAATATTATATTAATATTCCTTAAGGTATAAAGTATGGATAATTATTTTATCCTAATTTCTAGGTATGGGGACAAGTGGGCCCAAGGTACTTCTCAACATGGCAAGTGTCAAGTTGGGAACATGCATACATATAGTTTGGACATACTTAATTTTACTAAAATTCTATCATCATTTTCTTTCACTCATTCATTTTTTATTTGTACCATGTTATTATTATACTTATTATTGTACCTTTACCTTAGTTAGTTTTGGAGCCGTATTTAAGAAGCAGGTTGTCAGGCTCGTAGGATATTGAAGAGGGAGGTTGTCAGGCCTGTGAGAACTCTCTCTGGGTGAGATAATTGTCAAGAATTGATTCCTGAAGGTTCCAAATTGTAGCTACATGGATTTGATACTTTTTTTTTGGTGATGCAGGAGAATCACCATCATCATCTAACGAAGTACAATGAAATATGACTCAACATCCAACACATGCATTGTAATTGGTTTGGGTCCCAAGAAGGGCACCTCATTTTAATTTTGAGACCTTTGTAATTAAAGATCCCATAAGATCTTCAGGCTAGAACCATTATATCTACTCCTAGATGGTGTAATTATCTTTAATTCATGTAGGATTTTATAGATTTTGAGCATAGACTCATATCTAAAATTGTTATTGTTCATTTACTGTAATAAACTTAGTGGTAGGAGGATTTTAATTGTGATATGAAAGCACTAGAGTAGTCTAGAGGGAAGGCTCGAGAAGCCCCTTCATGTAGAAATAAATGTAATCTATTCCAAGAAAAGGTTGTTGTTGAAGGTTGTTGAAACTTTTGTAAACTATTGTTGAAGAAATATAGAAGGAGAGAATTGTTTTCAATTTGATGAGACTGTGAACTTGTTCATTATTCTAAAACTGAATAGATGTTGTGTGGTTATCTCTATGTATGAATGTGTATATCAATGTTTTAGTGAATTATTTTTTTATTTAGTTATAAGTTTCAATTGTTTCTCTTCTAAGGATCTTAGTGAAAAAAGTGCATATTTCCAACGCAAGGTGTGTAGAGGATGAATCGTTCACAGGTTTAAAATTTTGGGAGAGATAGTGCGATTCCGCACAGAGTGAACTCAAGGAGTGTGCGAGTGACTTTCAAAATTCCCAATATTAGGATATATGGTGTGATTTTGTACAGAGTGAGCGCAAGGAGTGTGCCTACACTAAGAGTAGTGTAAAATATCAAAGGGGAGACGAGGTGGAAGGAGTGCACAGATCCAAAACTTCTTTAAGTGTTGATAAACCTCAAGAGAGAAGTGAAAAGTTTGTGATAGAGTTCAAGTAATTCAAGAGTCCAAGCTATGGAGGGATAATGATTATAAGGTTCCACGGAGGAACTCAAGAAGAGGAGAAATTATTTTTTTTAGGGCCAAGTGGACGAGATCTGTTCAGGAGGAGACAAAATCCCTCACAGTCGTTTGATCAAGGAGATGGAGCACATTTGTTAATACCCAATTCCTTTGGATTTCATTTCTCTGACACTTTTAATTTTTTTTTTTGCAAGTGAGGCAGAGAGCCCCGAAGCTACGAAGTCACAGAGTGAATTTTCACTGTAGATCAATGGGTGAGTGGGAGTCGTTGGATCCTCGAGTGGTTCGACGATTCAACACTTCGGGAAAATTAGGTTGTTGTCACGCGGGGTGGAGAATATTTTGAAGTCACGAAGCCCAAAGTTAATCATGGCCATCAATTGGCGGGTAAACATGAACCATAGATCTCAAGTTATTCGATATTCATGTATTCAGGTGGTTTTGGTTGATAGTTGTGTGTTGTTCAAAAATTTTGAATCCCAGAGGCCCAGAGTCTTTCTTAGCCATATATCGTGCAAAGGAGATACATTTATTTTCTCCATCCGATCAAACCTTGACTTGATATTAGAGTGCAGTGGAAGGATAGGGTAACACCTATGCCTGTCGGTCAACATCACTTTGTGACTAAATTCATTTGGTAACCACTCTGGGATATTGGAGTGTTGTATTTAGTGAATATTTTGGAGCGTCAAAGTACCAGAGGTCCAAATAGCACCTTTCATTTAAGAACTCGGTTCTATCCCAAGTTCATGTGAGATTCTGTAAAGGAAAGGGGGCTAGTGCATGTGGCTTGATTCTAAGAAGGAAAGGGTTAATAGTATAAGTGTCTGTGGGTTTTGTGTGCATCCGTATAAGGTAAGTAAAGGGGCCTATGTACATAGGAGAGGATCCAACGAAGATCTGAGAGCTAATTCGGCTCCAGAAGAAGATCCTATATGGGGAGGTCATGCGAGCCCATGGGGGTTTTTCATCAAGTGGTGTCAAAGTAGGAAAAATCTCTTTATGTGTAAAGAGATATATCGGAAGCCATGCCACCGAAGAGACACAGGGAGAGAACTATAGTAAATGCATCTATGGAGGAGTAAATGAGACAACTTTGTGCAAGGCTGGATGCCATGGAAACAATACAAAGGAGAGAACCAGAAGTTGGTGATGTTGAAAGTGAAAATATAGAAGAAGAAGAAGCAGTAGGAGAAGAAGAAGCAAGGGAGCGATTGTTGAGAGTTGTTGTCAATATGGGAACCAGAGGAAAGATGGAATTTCCGATGTATGAAGGTAATTTGAATGCAGAAGAATTTCTTGAATGGATAAGTTCTTTAGACAAGTACTTTGATTATAAGGAGATTAATTATGAGAATCAAGTAAAGCATGTGATGACCAGGTTGAAGGGACATGCAGCTTTATGGTGTGGTGGGTTGCAAGTTGATAGAATGAGAAAAGGTAAGACCAAGATTAGGAGTTGGGATAGAATGGTAGCTAAGCTTAAGTCTAAATTCATACCCAATGATTATCAGTTGAATTTGTTCATAATATTGTAGAATCCAAGACAAAAAGGTTTGTCAGTGAAATAATGTATTGAAGAGTTTTATAAGTTGAATATAAGAGAAAGACATAGGAAAAATTATGAAGAGAAAGTTGCTAGGTATATTAAAGGATTGAGGTATTAAATAAAGGATGAAATTAGTCTAGTAACAATGAGGACTATAGAATATCATTATCACATATCCCTGAAATTAGAAGAAAAATTGGTAAGGAAGTAGAGTCAGAGGAATAGGGGGAAGAGTCCTAACAGAGGAAAAGGAACCACCATGGAAAAGATACATAAATCAAGGGGAGAAGCTTGAGGATTTAACATTCAAAAAAATAGAGGAGGAATTTCTAGAGGAGGATACTCTAGAGGAAGGAACCCTTTTCCAAGCAGTAGAGGAAGAGGCAGAGGAGGATAATTCAAGTGTTATGCTTGCGGGAAAATAGGGCACATATCTTAGGAATGTCCTGAAAATAAGAATGTGGGAGTTAGAGAAGCTCACATTTCTGGGCACATAAGAGGAATGTGGAGACAGAGATGAAAGTAGAAGAAACTGAAGAGGGAAGATCTCTCATGATGAGGAAAGCTCTTGTGAAACCAAAAAAGGGGGTACGAGAACCAGCCCAAAGAAACAATTTATTCATAATTGCTTGCAAGACAAAAGACAAAGTATGCAAGGTGATCATAGACAGTGGAAGCACTAATAATATAGTATCCATAGAGATTGTGGAAAAGCTAAAGTTGGAGATGAAAACGCATCTGATTTCGTACAGGGTGTCATGGTTACAAAAAGGACATCAAGTTACGGTGTGTAGACAATGTAAAGTTGAGTTTAAAATTGATAGTTATAAGGATGAAGTTGTATGTGATGTCATTCCTATGGACATTTGTCATGTTCTGTTGGGGAGGCCTTGGAAATATGACAATAATTTCATACATGATGAGAGGAAGAATACTTATACCCTTGATAAAAATGGGTGTAAACATTTGTTGTTATGATTAGAAGATAAGGGAGTCAAAGAGGCAGCTAGTCTAAGTTTCCTTCTCATGAGTGGGAATGATCTCTTGAAAGAAGTTAAGAAAGATAAGGAAATGTAGTTTGTTGTTATAAGTAAGCTGAGAGTCATCCTTACAAATACTTTTATGAATGATTTTCCTATGGAAGTTCAAGAGTTATTAGATGAGTTCGTTGACATTACGGTAGATGAGTTGCCTCATACTTTACCGCCCATCAGGAGTATTAGTGACCATATTGACCTTATTTCGGTAGAAACTTTTCTGAACAAAGAAGCATACAGATTAACCCCTCAGGAGAATGAAGAGGTCAAGGAAAAGGTCCAAGAGTTGTTGGACAAAGGACTGATCAAAGAAAGTTTGATCCTATGTGTAGTACCAATTGTTTTGAGTCCAAAGAGAGATGGAGGTTGGAGAGTGTGCACATATTCTAGAGACATCAACAAGATAACCATCAGGTATAGATTTAGTTTACCCAGAATGGATTATTTAATGGATTGTTTGAGTGGAGCTAGTTATTTTTTCAAAATATATTTGAAAAGAGGTTGTCATCAGATAAGAATGAGAGAAGAGATGAATGGAAAACAACATTCAAAACAAATGAAGGACTGTATGAGTGGCTTTTTATGCCATTTGGATTAACAAACGCTCCAATTACATTCATGAGGTTAATGAATGAAGTGATCAAATATTTTATTGGGATGTTTTTGATTGTTTATTTAGATGATATTATAGTTTTCAGCAAGACCAAGGATGAGAATTTAAGACACTTGAAGATGGTGCTGAGTAGGTTGCAGTAGGAAAAGTTGTTGGTGAATTTGATGAAGTGTTCTTTCATGAAGACAAAACTTGTATATTTGGGGTTTGTAATCTCTTCAAATGAATTGAATATGGATACAGAGAAGGTGAGGGATATAAGAGAGTGTCCTGATCAAAGAAGTGTGTTTGAAGTAAGAATTTTTCATGGGTTAGAAAGCATTTAAAGAAGGAACATGGATCTTTTGACTAGACAAAAGAAGTCGAGAAAGAATTCAGAGTGTTAAAAGAAAAGATAACAAAACAACCTATCTTAATTCTACCATTCTTTAGGAAGACTTTCCAGGTCAAATGTGATGCAATTGGAGTGTCCATTGGTGACGTTTTAAGTCAGGATGATAATTTTGTATCTTATTTTAGTGAGAAGTTGAATGATGCTAAGAAGAAATATTCAACGTGTGACAAGGAATTTTATGTTGTAATTCAAGATTTGAAAAAGTGGAGACATTGCCTTATACCAAAGGAGTTTATTTTGTAAACTGACAATCATGCTTTGTAGCTCATAACCAAACAAGAGAAATTGAACTAGAGACATGCCAAATGGGTAGAATTCATGTAGAATTTTGCATTTGTCATTAAAAATATTAGTGTAAGTGCTAAAAAAGATACAGATTCTTTGAGCAGGAGATGTTTAATATTGCAGGAATTCCAAGTGGAGACTTTGGGATTTGAACACCTCAAGGAGATGTACCAGGAAGACCCAGATTTCAAGGAATCTTATGAAGATTGTGAAAACCATTTATTAAGGGATATGAACCAATGGATGGAGTATATAATCCAAGAAGGATTGTTATTCAAAGGAATTTGATTGTGTATCCCAAAATGCTCAATGAGGGAAAATTTGTTGAAGGAAAAACATAATGGAGGATTGGTTGGACATTTTGGCCATGATAAAACATATGTGCAATTAAGTTATTCATATTATTGGACATCTGTGAGGTCTAATGTGAGGAAGTTTGTGGTCAAATGAATAATTTTCCAATGTGATAAAGGAAGGAATCAGAACACAAGATTGTATCGGTCATTTCCTATTCCAAATAGACCATGGGATATTATAAGTATGGATTTTATTCTCGGATTTCCAAGAACCCAGAGGGGAAATGATTCAATCTTTTTGGTAGTTGACATATTTTCAAATATGGCACATTTTATACCATATCAAAAAACAAGTGATGCTACTCACATAGAAAATATGTTTTTCAAGGAGATTGTGAGATTACATGGGTTAACAGGAGTATAATCTCAGACAGAGACACAAAATTTGTGGGACACTTTTGGAGGACTTTGTGAAAAAATATGGGGAACAATTTGTCATTTAGTTCATTGTATCACCCTCAGATAGATGAACAGACTAAGGTAGTAAATAGAATCTTAGGGAATCTACTAAAAAGTTTGGTAACAAAACATAACAGTCAGTGGGATCCAATTCTGCCTCAAGCAGAGTTTACATATAATGACTCACCAAATAGGAGTACTGGTAAGAGTCCATTCTAAATAGTATATGGAATGCATCCAAGAGGAATTTCAGAATTGAGATATTTCAAGTGAGTTAAATTTCAAAGTGTAGGAGTAGATTATTTCACTACAGAAATACAAAAATTGCAAGACCAAATCAAAGGATAGCTATAGGATAACATCCAGAGATACAAGAACAAAATAGATCAAAGAAGAAAAGAGGTGAATTTTTAGGTTCGACACCAAGTCTTGGAACATCTGAAGAAGGAAAGATTTCCAAGAGGGAAATACAATAAATTGAAGATGAAGAAGATAGGTCATTGTAAAATCCTTAGAATGTTTGTTGCAAATACTTATGAGATTGAACTGCCAAAAGACATTGGAATGTCACCATTATTTAATGTAGCAGACTTGTATCCTTATAAGATGGATGAAACATGAGAAACAAATGATCAACAATATATTCAATGGATGCGACAGATGACCGTACCACATAAGCCTATGATAGAAAATATTTTAGATCAAAGAATTGCTAAGAGAACTAGGAGAAAGATTTTTTATGAATATTTGGTTAAATGGAGTAGTCATCTAGCAGGAGATGCCAGTTGGATAACTGAAGTAGACATCCAGAAGCAAGGAAAAGAAGTGGAGGAGCTCATGGATATGAGTCCATGAATATTTTTCCAGAGGAGTATGATTCATGAGCATCACTGTCATCATATAATGAAGCACGTTGGAATATGACTGAGTATCCAACACAACACATTGTAACTAGTTTGGATCATAAGGAGGGCATGCCATTTTAATTTGGAGACCTTTGTAATTAAATATCCCATGAGATATGAAGGCTAGAGTCATTGTATATGCTCATAGATGGTGTAATTATCTTTAATTTTTGTAGGATTGTACATATTTTGAGCGCTAACTCATATCAGAAATTGTAATTTTTCATTTATTTTAATCACCTTAGTGGTAGGAGGCTTTTAATTGTGATATGAATGAAATAGAATATCCTAGAGAGAAGGCTCGAGAATCCCCTTGATGTAAAAATAAATGTAATATATGCCAAGAAAAGGTTGTTTCTGAAGGCTGTTGAAACTTTTGTAAACTATAGTTGAAGAAATATAGAAGGAAATAATTGCTTTCAATTTGATGAGACTATGAACTTGTTCATTCCTCTAAAACTAAATATATGTTGTGTGGTTATCTCTATGTATGAATGTGTATCTCAATGTTTTAGTGAATGAGTTATTGATTTAGTTATAAGTTTCAATTGTTTCTCTTCTGAGAATCTTAGTGCAAAGAGTGCATATTTCCAACGCAAGGTGTGGGGAGGCTGAACCATTCACAGGTTTAAAAGTTCAGGAGAGATAGTGTGATTTCACACAGAGTGAGCACACAGAGTGCACTGGTGAATTTCAAAAGTCCCATGCTCAGGAGAGATAATGTGATTCTTCACAGAGTGAGCACAAGGAGTGTACTTAAACTCATATTAGTGTAAAATATTAGAGGGGAGACGAGGTGCAAGGTGTGCACAGAGCCAACACTTTGTTAAGTGTTGATAAATCTCAGGAGATAAGTGGAAAGTTTGTGCCAAATTTGAGGTCATTCAAGGGTCCAATATCAGGAGGGATAGTGAGTATAATTTTCTAGGGAGGAATTCAAGAACATGATAAATTCCTTTGTTTTAGGGCCAAGTGGATGAGATCTCTTTGGGATGAGTCAGAATCCCTCATAGTCGTTCAATCAAGGAAAATGAGTGTGGTTGTTAATATCCAAGTGCTTCAGACTTCACTACTCTGACAATTTTAATTTGTTTGTTGCAAGTGATACATGGAGCCTCGAAGCTCCGAAGTCACAAAATGAATTTCCATTGTAGATCAGTGGGTGAGTGCGAGTCATTGGATCCTCGAGTGGCTCGGTGATTCGACACTCCAGGAAAATTATGTCATTGTCATACAGGGTAGAGAATATTCTGAAGTCTCTAATACTAGATTTAATCTTGACTGTCAATTGGTGGGTAAATGTGAACTATAGATCTCGAGTTATTTAGGATTTATCTATTCAAGTGGTTTTGGGTGATAGTTGTGTGGCATACAAAATTCCCGAAGCCAAGAGGCCCGGAGTCTTTATTAGCCATATATCATGCAAAGGAGACAGGTTTATGTCTTTCATTTGATCAAATCTTGACTTGACATTAGAGAACAATGGAAGAATAGGGTAAGACCTACGCTTGTCAGTCAACGTCACTTTGTGAATGAATTTGGTCGGTAACCACTTCAGGAGATTGAAGTGTTGTATTATTTAGTGAATCCTCCATAGTGTTGAAGTCCCAGAGCTCCAAATAGACCCTTTCAGTTAAGTGATCGGTTCTATCCTGAGGACATGTGACATTCCGTAAATTAAAGGGGGCTAGTGCATGTGGCTCGATGCTGAGAAGGAAAGGGGGCTTAGTATAAGCACCCACAGGTTTTGTGTGGGCCTGTATAAGGTAAGTAAAGGGTCTTGTGTACATAGGAGAGAATTCAATGGGGATCCAAGAACTAATTTAGCTCGAAAAAGAAGATCCTAGAATGGGAGGTCGTGTGAGCCCATACAGGGATTGCATCATCGGGTCTATTGTTGAATCCTCGGAAAGGAAGTGGGGAAGATGAGGGACTATTGAATAGAGAAGGGGAACCATTCCTGGGGTGGGACATGCATGTGGGGAATGAGGGATTGTAGGTTGTTACTTTGAGTTGGCACCTGTGACTAAGTTTTTCTATTGTACGAGATACCTTAGCCGAGTTAGGAATCCTTTACCCAGGTGGAGTTTAGTCCCATCTCAGGGGTGACCCACTACTAAGAGTTATGAGAAGTGCAGTATAAGGTTGGGAGGAACATGGAAGTTCTACATGTTGTGGGTGTTATTTTAAATCAAAGATAAGTGTCAATTGTGTGTTAATTCATATGATGCATTAATATTTATGCATTTGTTTTCATGGTTTTTTCCTATGTATGTTGCATGCATATTTTTGTTATCATTTTGTATGAATTTGTGAAGTTGCATACTATTTTTATGATTTAAATTAGTAATAGAGTTTGAAATTTTAAGTGGCATATCCCAATAGGTGGTTGGGTATGTTAGAATGTGGTATCGATGCATAATTTTGAACACTGAGCCTAGATGGGCTGAGTTAGCAGAATGTTGTAGCGAAAATATGTAGAGAATTAATTTATGGAGTAGGTCTGCAACTTGTTGATTAAATTATTGCAGTACAATTGAGAGAAATCTCATTGGTAATGTGAAGAATCGAGTCATAAATTAAATTTAAGAAATGTGAATTTCTAAGGGGGAAAATTTGGGCCTATATATGGCCAAATTTTTTAGTTTACAGAGTAGTCATGGTGCCTAAGACAAAATTGGGAAAATTTGGGCAAAATACCCAATTTCTACAACAATAATTATGGAAAAACCAGCTAAGCATGGAAAAATAATCGTGCACATATGTGGGCACTAAAATTTGATCTTGCATAGTGAAAAGTTGGTGATGCACAGATGTGCACACTAAAATTTGATGTTGCATGCTGCAAAGTTTGTGATGTGTGGAAAAATAATGGTGTGTGGGTGTACGCACTAAAATTTTGGCATAGTGTGGTGTAGAATTGGTGGTGGACACATAATAGTGGTGTGTAGATGAGCACACTAAAATTTTGCATTGCACGATGGAGAGCTTGTGGCACATGCATACTTTTGGTGCCCAAGGAATGCTCATTGAGTATTGGGAGAGCATAGAGTATAATATTGGTGCACACAGAATGTTGGTATGCAATGTGTGTGCGTTAAATATTCAGGATGCAAAAAAGTAGAATTGGTGGAGCGTAGGGAGTATTGGTGTGCGGTGTGAGTGCAATGAACCTTGGAGTTGTGTGTTGCAGAGCTTCCAATGCACACAAAATATGGGTTTGTGACAAAAACGTTTTGTGCACCATATATTGGCACGTGACACAAAAGTTGTGTATAGTAGATATTGGTGCGCAAAACAAAAGTTATGTGCACTAGATATTGGTGTGACAGAAAAGTGGTGCACACTGGATATAGGTGTGCAGTGCATGCACCACATTTTGGCATTGAGCATATATAAATTGTGCATGTTAAATATGGGAGTATATTTTCAAATTGGTGCACGTGAATTTGCTTTAATGGTGTATAATAGCTGAAAATCAATGACTTTCTCTGACTTTTGGTATTTTTGGAAGGTTATGTTTTTGCAAGGCATTTTTTAGGCTCTAAACAATGTTTTTATCTACTAAAAAATAGTCCACCCAAGATGTAGTTTTGGTAGATAAAATGAAAAAGCTCAGTGATGTAGGACCCCGACCCTTGGGCTGAGATCCGCTCATAGTATCATTTCAACTCTTCCCTGAGCCTAAGAGGCTCCTCTTGGATCCCTATCGGAACCTCAACATTCGATCCACAGGTCCTTTTGAAACCCCCTTATGAAAACATGCACAAGATGTGATCTTCACCTCCTCAATGACCACAACACTATGACCAAGGCCTTACACACAAGCACCTTTCACAACTCATGATCTCGTGAGTTCGTGAGTCGACTCTCTCGACTCCTCTTCCTACAAAACCCTGATACCTGAGATACCAATCTGGGTATCGTTCCTTCTTGTCAGTGCCCTCCATGTGTAACCATCAGCTAGGGCTAAGTATTAGCACCTCTCGCTACTCATGACCTCGAAAGTTGAGTTGTTGAGCCTTGGCACTCTACCTTTGTGAAACCCAAAGAGGCAATATCTGACTTCCCTTTTGCACTTCTCGCAACTCGCAACTTCACAAGTTGAGTTATTGAGCTCTCCTACTCCTTCTTTATGAATCCACGAGACACGATAAGTCAACAGAAGGTTGATTCCTACCTAGGTTAAAAGTGTCCACCTGTTAACCACGTGGTCCCCACCTGATGGATATGCCACGTGTTCACACAAGCCTCGGCTCTTGACACTTCACGACTTCTATAGTCGAAAGTGACTCCTCTTAACCCCCAAACCTTTGATATACGAGGTATCGAGACGCCATATACTGCATCTCTCCTTCTTCCCTAATCAATGGTTCAGATCACATCTCGATCTCGTGACTCGGGACTTTGTAGAAAAAAGGCCTCCTCCTTCCAACTCATGATACTTGATTCCACAATATGTATCTGATCCCTGGTCCTCTGAGTTCTCTTGATCACACCACGTGTCCTCCAAAGATGGATGGCCCTGATCCCTTCGGGACTTTGCAACTCGTGAAGTCAAAGGACTCCTCCGCTCTGCTCCTGATGCCCAAGTCCTAAAGATACAAGGATCTCATGACACGTGTCCTCCTAATTGACGGTTCTGATCTCTTTGGAGTCTCGTGAGTCAAGAGCTCCAATTGTTGCCTCTGTGTCTCCAGAAATCTATGATGCCAAAATAAGCCTTTTAGGACTTTCGTCGAGTCCTCTTCTTTGCATACGAGGGTTTAAACCTCATGCATCTTCCCTGAATCCGATGGCTATCGGTTATCCACACCCAGATCTGATGCCCTAAATCTGTTCCTCCTGTGTGCACTTCTCTGTTGCTCCCTGAATGTGAAATTCCAACGGTCCATATCTTCTCCTGTACCTGAATCAATGACAATTGTGCTCCTTCTTGAGCTTGCATTTTTTTCTTCCTTCTCCTTGGAATATTCCAAGTTATCAAAATTCTCGGATTTTGTCCCTGGTCCGAAGCCTCTACTCTCAGCCTCTATCTATGTTATCGAAAACACTTTCCTTCATGATTTTTCTTTAACTCGAACCCTCCAAAGGGTTATCTTTCTCTTTGTGATTCCTTGCAGCTATGGCTCTGTGCATAAAAGTGCTCTCCCTCCTGAGCTTTATTCTCCTCGAATCCTTGAAGGATTCTTCGACCTCTATGCTCCTTGCAGGTCTCTGTCCCTCCTAGAATTTTCTTGCTCTGAACCCATGAAAGGATTCTCGACTCCTACATTCCTTGCAGAGTCTCTGCATGCATGAAGGTGTTATCTATATTGATCTTGTCTGTTGCTCATACCTCTAAAGTTTATGTCCCTTTCTCTCCTTGAAAGGATGGAAATGCCCTCTGGAAACCTCCTACTCAAGAACTTCTTGTTGAGCCTGCAGGGTGTTCAGCAACCCTGTGAAGGTCTTCTTTGACACTTCCTTCTCCTTTAGAACTCTAAGAGTCCTCCCTGTGCAAACTGGAACTTACTCAACGCCCTCCTAGCGGAGCTCCTGCAGAATCCCTCAATGATTTTGATTTCTCCTTGAACCCACAATTGAGTTCTCCTCTGCACTTTGTTCCTATGCTCAATTCCCTCCTGGAAGAGCTCTATAGAATCCTTAGTGATTATATCTCCTCTTGAACTCAAAATAGATTTATTCTCCTCAATGCAACCCGTGCATTTGCTCAATGCAACCCGTGCATTTGCTCAATGCCCGCCTAACAAAGCTCTTCCAAAATCCTGCAGTGATTATGTCTTATGTTGTGTTCTCCTCTACATAGTCTTACCTCCAAGGTATTTAGCAACCTTGAGGTTTCTCCCTGAGTTTAAGACTTCGGATGGTGCACCCTCCTGGTGCGTCTTTGTCCAAATTCCATAGAATTGGAAGTGCACTCTATGCACTAGCTTTCAGAACCCGCAGTGTTCTTTCACACCCTCTTGGCATGAAGCCTCAAAGATCCCCAAAACCTAAAATCAAAGAACTCGTAGACAACAAAATCTACCTGTCCCTGCAAATGCACATCTACAACATACATCTACAACATATAAAGAACAGACATAGACATTCATAAACACATAAAGACACACAAAAATTCATGCAGGAAATCTGCTCTTTGTATTAATATGAAAATGTTTGTACAAAGGTGTTTAAGCTTAGACTTTGACAGAGTCTCGGCTCATTCTCTATCTTCTCTTTTTACACAAAGCTCCCTATCTCTCTCTCTCTATGCTACTTCGACTAACTCAAAACAAGATCCAAAGATATTTTACATGAGGGGGCTCTTCGTTCTCTTCCCTCCATCTCACCTACCCTATTCAATTACATTAAACTTACATTGAATGGGTTGTCTAGTCTAGATTGGATCTAGATTCATCCTTACAGCCATTAAAGGCTATCTACATCTAAATCCTACATATAGGCACGACCTTTTGGCTCTAAAAGCCTTACAAATATTAAATACGCTTAATTCAAATTCAAAATATGAGAGGGTTGGCGCCTCTCTTCCTAGAATGCGTCGAATGGGTTGGATAGCTAATGCATGGCTAGCTTGGGAGCAATGCTCCTGCATCATTCAGTGATATATTTCTAACAATATCTTTCATCAAACAGAGTTAGGATGAGTGATTTACATCCCAGGCAATGGAGAGTAAATTTTAAGCCTCGGTTAACTTCTGAAGGCCATAACTTCCCACTCTGGAATCAGATTCAGGCACATGAGCAGTTTATGGAAACATATTGAACCATAGAACACATTCATGTAGCTAAATTCAAATTTTGGGCATATTAAAATTTTTTAAGAGGGCATAGAAGGCACATATAACATTCACGACCAAAAATATTAATTGGACTGAAACTTCAGTGAGTTGTATCTAACAACTTGAATCTCATATGGGGGTAAAACAAATAATTGGCTAGCATGCTCAAAATTTGTTTATGAAGGATCTAAATTGGGCTCCTACCAAAAATCCAATGGAGCAGCTCCAAAAATGCATAATTGCAGTTGAGATTTGCACCTAGTTGAAGTGTGAATAGAAGGAATTAATGGGAAATTTGCAAAGGACCATAAATTTCTACTCAAGACTGAGAATTAAGAAAGGGAGTAGTCATTGGAAAGATATTTGAAAGAAGAGTATAAATATACACCAATAAAATTGATGTGGGAAGTTAATTTCGTGAGAAATCAGAAGAAAGAGTTATGATTCATTATTGTAACAAAATTGTACATAATTTCATGAATTTGTTAAATTATTTAGCCTAACAAATTTTGTTGGCTACACGTTTTGTAGAGGTCTAAACATTTAAATCAGAACATGATCAACATAGAGTTCAAAATCATGGAATATGCACAGGGGACTTACATCCATGAAGATGCGATCATAGGGATGTATGATAGTATCAGTAATGAATGTACAAATTCAAATGGATATGGAGAAGGTAAGTAAGAAAGAATTAACTTGGTAGAGACCATAAAATTTTGTAAAATTATGTCCATAGTTATAAATTTGATAATGAGAGGCTTATTAAAGCCAAATGGAAACAAGAAGGATTCAACATCAAGTTAATGCAAAGTTTGGACAGAATACAGAAGAAAATGGATAAGGAGACCGAGTCAAGCAGATCAGGGAGTCACAGGTATGATGATGAGAGGAGAAGAACAAGAAGTGTTGGCATGCATCGCCATCACTCCCCAAGGAATTCAGCTAGGAGAGAATAAAGTAGTTCAATTCCATCCCATGTGAGGAAACAAAATAAGAGGTATGTGGTGGATGCACTATAGGGAGAAATGGACAAAATTAAGGCATATACATTTGATGGTGAGAACAAGAAGGATGAGGATGCAGAGACATATGTTCTAGGCATGAGGAAGTATTTTCAATTTCATAATTAATCTTCACAAGTAGAAGGAACAATTGTCATCTATTAGCTCAAGGGAAAAACATCAATGTGGTGGGACCAATTTGTGTAGGTGCAACACATTGATGAGAATAAGGTTACTTGGAGGGAATTCAAGAGGTACTTTCAAAAGAAATTCTTGACTAAGCGATACTATGGAAAGAAAATGAAGGATTTCTTTGAACTCAAGCATGGGAATATGACCATAGATGAATATGAAAGGAGTTTTATAGAATTGTTGAAGTATGTTTCTTTCATCAAGGATGAGCAAGTTAATATTCAAAGGTATTTGAGTGGGATGCCATCATTTATCAGTGACAAGATACAATATAATGATCCCAAAACATTGGAGGAAACCATAAGGTGAGATAAATTCCTTTATGGTCAACATAAAGGAAGAACAAATTTCCAAAAATATTTGGAAGACAAGAATAAAAGAAATATGGAACAGAGGAAAAAAGGAACTAATTGACTATTCTTCATAAGTAACTCTTAGGCACAACCAACTTCTAAAGAACCTAGAATGACCGAGACATTGGGGAAAATACCAAGGAAACCACCTATTCAATGTCGAGGTCCTGGGGGAGATCATATGTACAGAGATTTCTCTCACAGAGTTGAAAATGTGAGGATTTTTCACAATGTAATAAGGTTGATACATTGGAGGACATGAGAAGAAATGTACCTGGGATCTATCCAGCCCTGGATAACAAGCAATATCAGTTTCAATCACATGTGATTGAAGTGGAAGGTAAGATCAATAACCAACCCATTGCTATTTTTAATTGATTCAAGAGCTATTCATAGTTAGCTAGATCCTAATATGTTGGAAAGATTTCAATTTCCAATAAGAAAGATTGGAAAATCTTGGTTGGTGCCACTAGATATATGAGCTAAAAGGAAAATTAATGAGATGGTTAAGTCATGCCCAATGGACATGAATGGAATGCACACCAGGGAAGATTTGAATATCATACCTTTAGGATCCTATGACTGCCTAATTGGTATGGATTGGTTGACCAACATCATGCTATCCTAGACTATTATAATAAGGAATTTACTTTCTTGCATGAGGAAGGGAACTTAAGGAAAATAGAGGGAATTCCCAAGGAAGTAACCATCAGAGAACTTACAACCTTGTAGAGAAATCAAAGTTATAGGAAAGAATGTAAAATATTTGTAGCACATATTGAAGAGACACTTGAATATAAGATGGAAAATACTGAAGATTATGTTGTCCTAAAAGAGTTTGAAGATGTATTTAAAGAAATACGAGGATTTTCACCCAAGAAAGATATCTATTTTTCCATCAGTTTGATGCCTGGAGAAGCCCCAATATCCAAGACCCCTTACAGGATGAGTACATAAGAACTGAAGGAATTACAAATGAAACTTGAAGAGCTTTAGAAGAATGGCTATGTACACCCAAGTGTGCCAACTTGGGGTGACCCGGTATTATTTGTGAAGAAAAAGGATGAAACATTGAGACTTTGCATTGACTTCAAGAAGTTGAATAAGGTAACTGTGAAGAACAAGTATCCTTTTCCAAGGATAGATGACCTCTTTGATAAGATGAAAGATTGAAAAATATTCCCGAAGATTGATCTCAGGTTAGGCTATCATCAAGTAAGAATTAAATAATAAGACATCAACAAAACTACCTTTAGAACCACATATGGACATTATGAGTTCACAACAATGCCATTTGGGTTGTCAAATGCACCTGTTGTCTTCATGTGTCTAATGAATGGTATTTTCATAGAATACTTAAATACATTTGTCACTCTCTTCATGGATGACCTTATTATATATTATAAGTTTGAGAAAGATAATGAGAAACACTTGAAAATGGTGTTACAGGTATTGAGGGAGCATCAGTTGTATTGCAAATTAAGAAATTTCTCATTCTATCAGAAGAAAATTCATTAATTGGGCCATATCATTTCAGAGGAAGGAATAACAGTGGACCCATAAAAGATAAAGGCCATTGAGGGGTGGCCAACACCAAGGAATGTCTATGAGGTGAGATCATTCATGGGACTTCCAGGTTACTACAGAAGATTCATTGAGGGATTCTCAAAGATTGCACACCCAATCACTTCCTTGTAGAAGAAGGGTGTGAAGTTTGAGTGGACATCGGATTGTGACAAGACTTTCCAACACTTGAAGAAATTATTAACAAGTTCTCCAATAATAAGGTTTTTTTATCCAAATGAAGACTTCATTGTATCCATTGATGCATGTAAAGAAGGGTTTGGTGGAGTCCTTAGTCAGAATGGGTATGTGGTATGTTGTGAATCAAGGAAATTAAAGGAGCATGAAAGGAAATATGATACTCATGATTTGGAATTGGAAGCCATAGTGCATTCATTGAAGATGTGGAGGCACTACCTCATGGGAAAAACATTTGAGTTGAGGACAAACCATAGTTGTCTAAAATATTTATTTGGAAACCCAAATCTAAATGTCAGGAAAAGCAGGTGGTTAGAATTCCTTAGTGAATATGACTTTGATATAAATCATATCAAGGGGAAAGAGAATAAGGTGGCTGATGCACTCAACAAAATGGTGCATGAGATGCATGCTACATCCTTTAGCATGTACCAATCATATTTGAAAGAAAGAATCATAGAGGCTGGAAAATTAGATTTACCGTACATGGAAATAAAGACAAAATTACATCAAGGTATTTTGCAGCAGAAAAGGGAACAATATAAGCTAGAAAAAGATGAAATTCTCATGTACAAGGGAAAAATTTATGTGCCAAATTATCAGGAATTGAAAAATCTGATTTTAAAATAAATACATAATGTTCCTTATGTTCGGCACCCAAGTTAACAAAAAATAATTGCAGTTGTCAAGAGCCATTTTTATTGGCCAGGTATGAAGAAAAAGGTTGTTGATTTTATTGTCAGGTGATTGGAGTGTCAAAAGGTCAAGGATGAACATAAACATCCAGCTGGGTTGCTACAACCATTGCCCATTCCTAGGTGGAAATGGGAAGTTGTAAAAATGGATTTCATCACCAAACTACCCAGAACAAACAAGCAACATGATTCTATAATGGTAGTGGTAGATAACTTATTAAAGTAGCCCATTTTATTCCAGTAAAGCTTACACAGAAGACGACCAACATTGTTGATATTTTTATCATACAAATTGCTTGATGTAAGGATCCCAAGCCAAATTCTTTCTTGGAATCACTAACTACTACTAATTTATTGAGTTATTAAGTGCATACAAGATTCATCAACACATGAAGATCACAATATATTCAAGATGTAGAAGCACAAGCAAAGA
>ML780291.1:555619-576950 GCA_009831015.1 Picea engelmannii | reverse complement strand
TTAAGTGCATACAAGATTCATCAACACATGAAGATCACAATATATTCAAGATGTAGAAGCACAAGCAAAGATATGACCTTTTTATTATGAGCAATGTAAGATCAATACAATAGATGGCCGATCTGGCATAAACCTCAGATGGTTGTACAAGCAATAGATATGAGCTGCTACAAAATTCTCCCAACAATACAAAATAAGCCTCCAAAGGCTGGATATACAATGAAGACTAAATCAAGCAAATCTGAGCCGCACTAATGCTCAACCTCCAAGCTGGAAAGTGCCCCATCCTGCTAGAATGTTGAAGCCCTGAATAATTATGTCCTACTACCAAAAGTGTCCAATCATCTCGAGAAATATGCCAAATGATAGATCCGGCAATTGTAAGGAAAACCCAGATGTCCAATTTCCCAAATCCACTCTCAAGCGTCGTAGATCAGAATTCTTCATTGAATTGCGTGCCCCACTGGATGACTGAAACCCTAGTTGGTTCGGACCTGATGAAGGAGGCCTCTAAATGATTTGAAACTCTCCAAGAATAAATATCAGGCTATGAGAACCCCGTGGGATAATTTTTGGGCTCAGATCTCAAACAGATCTCCCTATATCTAAGTTTTACTAAATCACAGGACGTCCCCTATGGCTTCACGACGTCCCAATCTGTAGACAGATATAGAATTATGATAACCCTCCAGAAAAACCCTCAAACTGACTTTCCTTCCCCTGCAAACAAAACCCAACTGTCGGAATGGCCCTAGGCACTTAGGATAAGCTGGATTGAACCCCCCTCGATAAACTGGCCCTGAGACTAGAATGGTGTGGAGGAGTCTTTCATCCCCGAGACCAAGTTTTGGAACAAGGTGAGTGGATATTTCACCACTGATTTTCTCACAAGGTTTTGTACAGCAAAACCCCCAAACTGAATGCTCAAGAGCAATAGAAAATGTTAATCCAAAACCATAATGAGTAATAGGTGCACCCCAGCCTCTTACTTATACTTTTCCTTCTAATTATCTGTTGAGTTAGGTTAATTCCCGGGGTTAATATTCTATTCTTCTGTTGAGTTATATTTTACTCCTTTCCTTTTCCTTTCTTAAGTCAACTTAAAAATATAACTTTTAACTTCTTGACTTTTCCCCCCTTCAGTGTGAGACTATGACCTAGTGGGGGTGCCCAGGCCACTGAGTCTCCTCATTACCTCTCTAAGAGGTGGGGGACATTACAGTCTCCCCTTCTTGAAATTGCTTGTGCTCAATCAATTCCAAACCTTCTTCTCTAACCATGTGCTCCTGCTCCCAAGTGGCATCCTCAGTGGGTAAATCCTTCCACCTGATCAGATACTCCTTGATGCTTCGGTTTCAACGCCTCTTCTCTCGGACTTCCAACACCTCCTCTGGAATAAAAAAAAGGTGTCCCTCCTCATACATGGGAGGTAATGCCTCAATAGGCCTGACATGTTGACCAAGGGTTTTCTTAAGGCACGAGACATGGAAGACGTTGTGAATTTTGCTACACTGTGGAAGCTCCAGCTCATAAGTTACTTCCCCTATCCTCCTGCTGACTCTATAAGGTCCAAAGAAACGTGGCTACAGTTTCTCCACTCCACTTCTTTTAATGGAGGCCTACCTATATGGTTGCAACATCAAATAGAATAAATCACCAACCTCAAAGGTACGATCAACTCTATGCTTGTCTGCTTGGACCTTTTGCTGGTTTTGTGCCCTCTGTAAATGATCCTTCAATTCCCTAAGAATGTCTTGGCTCTGCTATATCCAATCCTGTACCATCAGAGCCCTGTTGTCACCAAATGTAATCTCCAAAAATGATAAAGGATCATAGCTATATAAGGCTCTGAAGGGTGACATGCCAATGGACATATGTTGGGTGGTCTTGTAGCAATATTCTCCCAAATGTAACCATCTGACCCATGCTTTCTGTTGTCCTGCTACATAGTTTTTGAGGTAACCTTCCACCCATTTGTTGACTATCTCAGTCTGACCATTCGTTTGAGGGTGATAGCTAGTACTAGGAGTCAATGTCATACCCACTAATGTGAACAACTCCTGCCAAAACGTACTCATGAATATGCTATCCCTGTCGCTGATGATGGTTTTCGGTAGGCCGTGTAGTCTGAACACCTCTCTGAAAAATAATTCAGCCACCTGTGCTGCACTGAAGTCTGTGGCTATGGGAAAAAAAATTGAAAACTTCATCAACCTGTCTACCACCATGAAAACGCAATCTTTCCCCTGTGCTCTAGGCAACTCGGTGATGAAATCCATGGATATACTTTTCCACTTGTGCTCTGGAATAGGTAAGGGTTGCAACAGTCCTGCAGGGTGTGTGTGCTCATCCTTGTTTTCTTGGCATGTAGTGCATTCTTTGACATGCTTCATCACATCTTCCTTGAGGCCTTTCCATGCAAACCTTTCTCTCACCTACCTGTATGTTTTACTGATGCCCTGATGCCCCGCTACTGGTGAGTTATGACATGCATGCAGGATCTTAGCTTTGAGAGCTTATCCAGGAACTAAAAAGATCTGACCTTTGTAATAGATGAGGTCATTTATGACCCTAAAGTTGTCATCCTATATTTGATCGTCCAACAATTGACAAGTGAACTGATCCTTTTCATATTCCACTATCAAGTGTTCCTTCCAGTCAACTGACATACCGGACATGGAAAAAATGGATGGCCTTCTGGATAATGCATCGACCACTATGTTATTCTTTCCTTTGACGAATTCAATGTCAAAGTTGTAGGCTTGTATTTTGCTTACCCATTTTTGTTGTCTTTCATTCAAATCCTTCTGCTCCAATAGATATTTAAGACTATTATGGTATGATTTGACCACAAACCTTGCACCTACCAAATATTGCCTGAATTTGGCTAGTGCATGCATGATATCCAACATTTCTTTGTCGTAAATGTTGTAAAGTAGTTCAGGACCCCTGAGTTTCCAACTTTCATAGGCAAGGGGGTCCCTGTTCTGCATCAACACGGTCCCTATACCTTCCCCCGAAGCATCACACTCCAAAGTGAAGGGTATGTCGAATTCAGGAACAACTAGAACTGGGCAGGTGCTCATGACCTCTTTCATTTTCTCCATCGTGACTTGGGCCTCATCATTCCATTTGAATGACCCCTTTTTGGTCAGGTCAGTCAAGGGTGCGCACAGTTGAGAAAACCCTTTGAAAAAATTCCTATAGTATGTGCATAGGCCCAACAATCCCCTTAGTTCTGTGAGTGTTTTCAGAGTAGGCCATTCCCTAATGGTTGTTATTTTATCCTGGTGTACCTGTACCCCTTTTTCCCCTATGATGTGTCCCAAGTAAAGTACTTCTGTCATTCCAAACTCACACTTGGATTCCTTTGAATATAGTGATTGTTCTTCCATGATTGAAAGGATTTGGTCCACATGTTGAAGGTGTTCCTCCCAGGTCTTGCTGTAAATGAGAAATTCATCAATGAATACCAACAAGTGTTTCCTCAGCTGTTTGTTGAACACATGGTTCATGCAAGACTAAAATGTGGCTGGAGCATTGGTTAACCCAAAGGACATCACCAAAAACTCGTAATGGCCATAGTGACACCTAAAGGTTGTTTTTGAGATGTCATCCTCCCTCATCTTGATTTGATGGTAGCCTGAACGAAGATCAATTTTTGTGAAATATATAGCTGCATGCAGCTCATCCATCAACTCATCAATCCTGGGTATGGGGTACTTGTTTTTTATCGTCTTTTTATTCAAAGCCCGGAAGTCAATGCACATTCTCATCGTTCCATCCTTCTTCTTCACCAAGACTACTGACGAAGAAAATGGGCTTGAACTTGGTCTGATGTGTCCCATGTATATAAGATCCTTGATGGCCTTCTCTATCTCATCTTTATACTTCTTGGGATGCCTATAGGCTGTGGTTATAACAAGCTTAGCCCCTACTTCTAGCTCAATGATGTGCTCAAACCCCCTGTCTAGTGGCACACCTAGAGGAATCGGCCCAAACACTTTCTGGTGCTTATCAAGGATTCTTTTGATCTCTGGTGTGTAATGCACCTTTCCCTTCTCATCCACCCGTGTTGAGACCTTACATTCCGCTGTGTATACAATTTCTTCCCTTCTGAAGGTGGCTTCCATCCTCTTGGCCGTGACCACTCTGGCAGAGTTACCTATCATGCCTTTGAGCACAACCTTTCATCCTCCTTCCTCCACAAAGGACATTTAAATGGTCTTGTAATTTGTGGTGATGGGTCCTAAAGTGCTGAGCCACTGCACCCCTAGGATGATGTTGGTATCGGGAAGATCCATCACATACACATCCTAAACTAACTCATGCCTTCCCAAGGTGAGTTTCATACCTAGTATGTATCTGTTACAAGGCATAGTACTACCACTTTCTACCTCCACTTTGAATCCTTCAAACTCTACTGTAGGTATGTGCCTCCTCTTCAGTAATGCTGCATCAATGAAATTGTGGGAAGCTCCTCCATCAATCAGAACCGACACTCTCTGTTTTTGTAAGACCCCTCTCATCCTGAAGGTGTTGAACTTGGGTACCCCGCTGATAGATGCCAATGTAGCCTTCTCTCCAGCTGCACAATCTAGTTCTGGAACCTCCTCTTCTGCTGCCTCTAACGTTTCAGCCTCCATGTTTTGTATCTGACCATACTCATCCTATTCTTCATCATCTGAAGTGACCTCAATGTAATGTACTTGTCCTCGTCCCATGCACTTGTGTGAGGAATTCCATGGCTCCTTGCATGTGAAGCAGAGTTGCTTCCTTCTCAGTTCCCTCCTGGTGTTGTCATCTATTCTGCCACGGCCCTTGTCATAACCCTTAGGGTCATGTCCTCCCTAGTTTATTGGAGGCCTTTGATCTCTTCCACCACTGTTAAGAGGTGGTCTGGGTATAAATTTTGGATTAGCAGCTGGAACCAGATCCCTCATCTTCCAAATGGATTCCTGTAGGCTGGTAGGCTTGAAAGCCTTAACCCAACCCTTCAAGGGTTCCATCAATCCTTCTGTAAAGAGAATCATGAGCCTGGTTGGGGACATATCTTGCACCATCACTGCCAACCTCTCGAACTCATCAATGTATGCCTCAGTTGTACCTGTTTGCTTGAGTTGCGTGAGCTCTCGGAAGTGTAACTCAAGATCTCCTAGATCAAATATATCAATGACCCTCTCAGTGAATTCTGTATAGGATACAATCTGGTTGTGGTCGAGTGTGGTGAGCCCATGGTACCACCAGTCATGGGTCTTGCCATCCAAGTACATAGTGTAAAACTTGATGGCCTCCATCTCTCTCATGGGGTTAAGCTACAGGTAAGTATCCAACTTCTGCACCCATGCTTGTGCTATCATCTTAGTCGTACTATCAAAGTATGGAATCTCTATCTTCCATGCCCTTCACTCAAACTCAAAGCTGGCCCTGTGGTTCATCCTAGGCTGGTTTCTGAACTTGAGTTGACAATACTAGTCTAGGGACATCTGTCTTTGAACTTTCATATCCAAGCTGTAGTATTCCCTGGTACTCCTGGCTAATTATGCCACAAAATCTTCAACCTGTTCATGTTGCTCTTGCTCATCTGTAAATGTACGCATGTATGGTCTGGGCTTAGCTCTACTACCTGAGTGTTGTCCTAGAGGTTCATCTATGAACACTAGAACGTATGGCCTATGATTGGTCCTGCTACCCATCTACCCATGGAATGTGCCACCTCCAAGACTTCCTTCAGATCCTGGTGATTTCTCTGGGTTATATTTGTCTTCCTCATAGGTTCCATCGGACCCTCCAGCCTCCTTATTCCCATACGTATCAAGATATTTACCTCGATGGGTTACTTGCATCAGAAGGTCAGTTATCCTAGTTTGGTTCTCGTTCATTTTCTATAGATTCTCATCAACTTTCTTCAAGGTTTCAGAGATTTCGGCCTGTCCCCTTTGGTTGGTTTCCTGATACTCATCCAACTGTCAGACCAATGTGATTTTTGTGCAGTTCATGTTTTGTTGGAACTTATCAAATTCAGTTACTAACAGAGCCAAGACCTGAGGCTCATGGTCGTCTCCTGACCCTTCCATTTCTGCCTCTATTTCACTGTTGTTTTTCTTCCTCCGACCCATAACAATTCCCCTATACTTCTGCATGCACCAATCTCTCCACAGGTTTGGAGGATCAAGGATCTAATACCACTGTAAGGATCCCAAGCCAAATTATTTCTTGGAATCACTAACTACTACTAATTTATTGAGTTATTAAGTGCATACAAGATTCATCAACACATGAAGATCACAATATATTCAAGATGTAGAAGCACAAGCAAAGATATGACCTTTTTATTATGAGCAATGTAAGATCAATACAATAGATGACCAATCTAGCATAAACCTCATATGGTCATACAAGAAATAGATATGAGCTGCTACAAAATGCTCCCGACTGTTACATGTCAAAATTGCTCATCTGGATAAGTGTTGCATGTTCCTCTCAATTGTTGTAAGTGTCGCATCTTCCTTACAACTTTCATAAGTGTCGCAAGTTGGTCACAAGTGTCAAAAATGATGTTCGAGCATACTCCCATGACGACGACACTATGGAAACACTTAGAACATCTCATGTGCTTGATTTGAAGAAGGAGAACTGGTTTACTGAAGTCAAATAACTCTTGACACTTGAAGAGAGCTCTGAAACAAAGGTTCTGAGGGGGAGCGCTCCCCTATATCAGCTCTAGGAGTGCTGGTGCTCCCCTACAAGGCTTTAGGGAGCATTATAATGCTCCCCTACCCCCTCTGAAGGAGCGCTGCTCATCTTGAGAGTGTTGGCACCCCCCCAAAGCTTACCAGGGAGCGCTACAACGCTCTGATGCCCCTTCTAAGGGAGCGCTACCTAATCTGAGGCAGTAGTTGGCCCATTGAGGAGAATAAGGAGAGGATATTTCGATATTAGGAGGCAGTTGTGTCCGAATTATTGGTTTCATCAAGAGATCCCTGACCTGAGGAGGAAGTTCCCAACTTGTTCTAAAGATAACTCAAGAGGTTAGACTCCTCTTAACCTATATAAGCAGGCTCTATGATGGTGGAAATGGGGAAGAATTGTTGGTATGAAACTTATGATATTGGAGAAAATACACAGTCAACCAAAGGAGAGTGATCAGTGAAGCTGTTGTTGTCTAGGTTGTGGATCTTTCAGGGAAGGGTTATACGAAGAGGACTCGTCGAAGATTTCGCATTCGCATATACGATTGTAAGTATTGTTGTCGTTATTCTCATCAATATGACACGCTTGGCCTGTTTCTTTCTAGTTTGTGTTGAATGTTACATGAAATTATCATGAACTGATAGATCTATTTTCAAGATAATATCAATAGGGTAGGAAGTGGTCGTATCTTGTTTTGTCCACAGGATTCAGCGAGAAGCAAAGGATCGAAGCACAACTAGGAGCGTGCAGGGAAAAACGTCGATAAAGAGGTACTTCTGTTATCCTTCCTTCCCATGTGTTATCTTAGATAGATTTGAAAGGAAGTCAATTTCCACATTAATCATTTTCTGTCTAGAGTTAGGGCCAAGCTCTTAGAGGCAATCTACTTGTCCTCAGGGAGATTTTCCTAAAACTGAAACTGGTGACTCCACTAGGGAGATAGCCTCAAATTGAAACTTCTTGTTTTGATTTTCTCCTCATTGACCTTGTTCTATCCCTTGATTGTTTCAAACCTAGTTCACTCCTCTTTTGATTGGTTTCATGAGCTGATTGGCTCCTTACCTCATCACACTCAGCATAATTGTCAGAATTGAATTGCAATTTTTTTTATTTTGTTTTTTACATTTTTGGGAGTTTTAGACCCTGGTGCCCCTGTTCTAGTGTTAACAGAGTGCCAACACTCCCCCATAGCTTTGAACAAAGCACTATAATTCTCCTTGCCTTTGGAAATAGAGCGCCAGCCCTTTTTGGCCCAAAAAACCTTCCAGAATTGTTTTTCCTGGGTTTTTGCCTCTGTGTCTCCTCTATTGAGTAACCTTGTGAGTATGTGTTTCTTCCCTTTCAGCCTTTACATATGTCTTCTTGAAGAACAAACATCTTACTAGTTGGATTTTGTAGCCTTCTTCACTATTGTTATTGGTTTTTCTGTTGATTGGAGTTTGAAACCCATGCATTGTTTTTCTCTTCTCATCAACTGAGTAAAAACCTTGGTGAAGGTCATCAAAGGCCTATAGACATCTTCGTCTCAATTTTAGTCAAGATCATTGTTCTTCAACCTTTTCTTTTGGGTGCGAAGTTTTTTTTTTCTTTGATTGTTTTTTTTCTTTTGCTTTTCGTTTTGATTGCAACGAAAGGGTGTATTGTTTGTATGACTTTTGCTTGTGCTAGTTTGTTTTTCATTCATACAAGAAGATAATTAGCAAGACGAGCATCGTGTTGAATTAATCATTTTGAATTAATCATTATTCATATGCAAATAATGAAAGGCATCTTCATGATTGATTGTGCATGTTAGAAGGCATCTCAAAAGTTTTAGCATTGCATCAGGGTTTGATTGAGAATTGTTTGAGGACATTCCCTAATAGTGCTTGTTAGTGAAAAGAACTCTCTCTCTCTCCCTTAGACAAATGTTCATCGAAAGGAAATGGTTGCTTATCATATTTGATGCATTCTTTGGGTCTCAGTCATAATCCCATCTATTTCACTTCCATGCACCTCTTTTGCATAAAGAACAACCATAAAATCAACGCTAATTAAAAGTTATTTAGAACTTTTTCTTTTCTAGGATCCTCCACCAACAGTAGACTAGGCTTAGTACTTTGGATTAGGGCTATGAGCATAACTCTCCAAAGTTTCCAAAACAAACACTAGCATCCTGAGTTAGGGAGAGTCAAATCTAGTTGTTGTATAAGTCTGCTTGGGATCCCCCTCTCACACAGGGGTTACGCATGAGGTCGCATTCGGGTGAGCTACGTGGACTAACCCTCCATGGTTTAACTGATTGTGGTGGTCAGATTGTATTATGGGGATCACTTCGAGGTAAATGCACAATTACTGCATGGAATCCTTTTAGTTTATTTTGGGCTTGATACCCTGCCCATACGTTCGGATCGGACTGTCGACTGTTCCCGCCCAAGGGCTGACTGCAAATTGGTAACCTTAGTGGCCATAATCTTTAGGGTCTTACACAAGGTGACGGTGACGGGAAGTCTCACTGTACCTGGAGTAGACATTGGTCAAACTCACTTGGGCTCCTTGGAGGGTAAATCCACAATTACTGCGTGGAATCTTGCACCAAGGCGTAAGTCCGTTAAGCAGGTCGCTATTGTAACTGTTCCACCGTATCCCCGCCCCTTCTAGACTTGATCACGCGACGTTGGATTTCATCACCAACTAGTACAGTCATCAAAAGAAGGTCCTATTTTTTTGGTTGTGATTCTTAGATTCTATTAGCGTATGTTGTTTCTTTTACTTAGTGGACCTTAGGTCAAGTCATTGTTAATGGCATCGAACCCTGGGAGTACCAATGGAGGAACCCCTTCTTCTGGGGAACCTTATACCTTTCCTTCATTTGGAAACTTTGGTCCTCCATATGTTGCCACACTGACTCTTCCAGGACTCACTATTGGATTACCAGTTTGGTTGTTCCCCACTCCAGTGATCCCAAATCCTCCCAATGTTTCAGTTGCATCTAATACTTTGGATGTCAATACACCACCTACACATCAACCTCACGTCGACTTTTCGCCTTCTTAGCCCATCAAGTCTCCTTCCATTTCTCCTTCTTCGCCTAGTGAAAGCTCTAAAGCAAGTAGCCAAGTTGATCAGAAGAAGAAGAAATGGAAAGAGAAGAAGAAGAAGAGTCTGAAAAGGACCAAGACCCCAACAACATTAGATGTTGGCTCTAAGAAACTAGTTATTGTTAATAGTATTGGGAGTATTGATGAGGTCAACAAGATTAAAAGGAAGAATCCAAAACCCAAATTCCCTTCCAGCCTTTGTAAGGGTGACCACTTTTTGAGGTATTGCCCCAGTCTTACTCAGGTCTTAGAAATGTGGTCCTCCACGTCATCAGCCTCTATCAGTCATGTCGATGATACCCCGTCAACTAGTGATGTTCAGGTCGGTAAGAAGAAGAAAACTGTCAAGTTCCCTTGCATGTTATGTAAAGGTAATCATCACTCTCACCTTTGTCCTCGCATGGACGAGGCTTCTTCCCCTTTGGAAAAACTTCAACTTCCAAAAGCTTATCGTAAGCTTTCCTCTGACCCATCATTGGTTGATGGACTAGTCAATCCGGTTCCATCCCCGATCAGTCCAGTTGATTAGGTGGTCAATATAATTTCCTCCTCGATTGAACCACAAACCCAAGTAGCTGATCCAGTTCCATCATTGATCATCCCCACTCTTCATCAAAAGAGTGACACCAAAGTGGTTGATCTGTTTTCATCTTCGGTCGACCCCACTCTCCCGTTAGAGAGTGACACCAAAGTGGTCGATCTGTTTCCACCCGTCGACCCCATTCTTCCCTTGGAGAATGAAACTCAAGTGGTCGATCCAGTTTCTTCATCGGTCGATCCCATTCCTCCATTGCAGAATGTCAAAGTGACTGATCCATTCCCTTCCTCGGTCAATCCCACTATTCCTTTGAAGAGTGCCCAAGTGGTCTATCCAAGTCCACCATTGGTCGATCCAATCCAATCATCAGTCGATCCTACTCTCCTTCTAGAGAGTAAACTTGATACTTGCCATGTTTTTCTTGTTAATACAGACTCTACCATGATGGGGGGCATTCCTCCTTCTCCTGTGAAACCCCCTCCAAGTAATGAGGCCATCCTTTTTTATTGGGGTGTGCTAACTAGACCTCGTCTTCCCTCTCACATTCATTTCCATATTACAGTACAGGTTTGTGGTCGGGACGTTCCTCAAATGTTGATAGATGAAGGTACGTCCATTAGTATTTTGTCCTCTGTTGCTTGGCATGCTTTGGGTTGTCCTTAACTTGCACCGGTTACACAGAATCTGTTAGCTTTTAATAGAATAACTAGTCAACTTTTAGGGATCCTTCCTCAGTTTCCTGTAACTTTGGGAGGGAAAACTATCTTTATTGATGTCATGGTAGTCCGAGACCCCTTGGATTTCACTTTACTCCTTGGGCGGGATTATGTCTATGCTATGAAAGCTATTGTATCCACTCTTTTTCATGTGATATCTTTCCCTCACGATGGAATAATCATGACTATTGATCAACTTTCATCCATGGGCCCTGACTGGGTTACCTCCCTAAGTGGTTCTTATATGCAGACAGTATCACCCCCGCCGCATGTCAATTATGTGGCATTGTCTCCCATGACCTCAACTTCCGACGCTTTGGATCTGGTAGTTGACATGGTGATTTCTTTGATAGGTTTATTGGAGCCTGATATCCTTACTCCTATCATGACCCTTGACATGTGTTCCTTTTTGAGTGATTGTCTTCCATCCGACCAAGATCTCTTGGAAGCCATGACCATGTTTTATCCATTGACATGGTACCCTTCCAGAGCATTATCCTCTTGGAATCCATGATCTGGATGAAGTCACGAGCATAGTTTCTCTTCTCTATAGAAAGCTCGTTATAAAATGAAATAGAGGCCACTAGCTTTCATGTTGGGGGCACCACAAGCATAGTTTCCCTTCTTTGTGGCAAGCTCGTTAAAAAATGAAACAGAGGTCTTGAGCATAGTTTTGTTCTCTGTAGCAAGCTCATTAAAAAATGAAACAACAATATGGGGATCGAACCTGGAACCTTGAGCATAGTTATTTTCCTCTATCAAGCTCATTAAAAATGAAACAATCACCTCTCCCTTCAAGTTGAGTCTTTCGCCAAATCTCATAGATGTCGAGTCGAGTCTTTCGTTAGGTCTCATTTTTTAACCTTCTTTTCATCCACCTGTATCCTTTTTCTCCATATAGCACAGAAATTGGTGACAACCTCAAAGTCGGTGAATGAATTGAGGCTTGGGGGGCATGTCTCCAGCCTTTGATGATCATTCTGGAGTCAAGTCACTAGATTTCAAGCTGGGGGAAGAGTACCGAGCTTAGTCTTTGTTCTTTCTCGTGCTCGTAAATACATGAGAATGCAACCGGGTAAACTTTTATCTCTTTTTCGGACCCGTATGAATACACGAACACGCGAAAAAGGATCCCCCCTGGAGTCTCCTTTAAACCCTTTTTAGACTCTCTAAATATGAAAATATTGTCGAGTGATCTTGCTTCCTTTCACACTCATTAAAAGGTCAGAAAGGGCATCTTTCAAGCGATAGTTTAACCCTTTTTTGGTCTCGTTGGACTACTGTACAAAAAAGGAACTGAGAGAGTTCCCTTTTAAGTGTTTTTCCAAACTCCATAATCCCGAAAACCCTCGAGTTTTCTGTCTTTGGACTCGTTAAAGCACACATCGACAGACCCATATGGGTACGAACCCTTCCTTCTTCCAGTTCGTTAAACAAAGGAAGAGGAACTTACCGAAGGTGAGTTATATCGAGCATGTGTTATCCTCATCGAGCTCATTAAATCAAAAAGAGGTACTCATCTATGTGGATGGGGGAAAAAGTTGAAAGGAGCAAGCCAAGCAGTCTCTTAAGAACATCATCCAGTACTTCTTAGAGTCGCCCTTGAACATGGCATTGTTTCATTTGCACATATCATAATCCACTGAACCTCTGCACTAAGCCAATCCTTCAAGTTCCTTTCGCTCCTTTGGGTCACCCGACACAAGTCACAATATCCATTGCATAGTTTTGGTCCATGTCATGTTTTGTTTTTGTGCCTCAGTGTTCAAGGGAAGTATCCGTCTCGAGAGTCAGCCATCCCAAATATCTTGCCTCAAAACCTATGTCAGTCCATGCCCATTTGATCTGCCAATTACAACTCCATGTTTGTTTCGTGTCGTTGATGGGGGATACATCAAGGCCCTCCCTCGACGAGTGTATTCATGTCGAATCCAACACATTATCCAGTAATAATACTTAGAAACCAGTTAGTACTTTGGGACCTGCGTGCCTCAATGGCAGGCCTCCTCATGTTCGATAGTAGGTCTACATCATTGACCTCTGATCGAATGATTCCATGGGTGTTCGACTTCGGCTCATCTATTCACATTCTCTAGAATGTACTAGGGTACATTGGGAATCATTGACATTAATGGTGATCTCCCTCACACTTGTTAACGACTCAAACCATTGACCGGTAATCAAGTGGTTTCTGCCATGTTCGACATCAAGACATCTAATCACATGGTTAGGATCCTACCACATTGGGATTGGTGAAGAAGACCCTGGGTTGGGTAACCACTTTGATATATACTTTGCCCAGGCTGTGAAGGAGTATTCATTGGACAAGAACACATACACTATCACATAGATCCACTTTGTATTGGTCGTGGCAATGTCTTGTCATCTCGTAGATCCACTATGTATTCTTCGTGGCTACGATCAATCCGAGTCATCAAAGTATAGATCCACATTGTATCTTTGGTGGCTATACCTTTTTTATCAATACAATTATGGATCCGTAGTGTATTTTATGGTGGCCATATCATGCTAAGTCTTGATCACCCAAGCATAGGTATGCCTACCTTGGGTTTTGAAATATGTCATAATATTTGTTGGATGTTTGTGTGCAGCTTCTGTCAGGTTCTCCGAGTCTATACCCTTGCTTGGACATATACAAAGTATTTCAGTTATCAGTTGACATATTCTAACTTCATACTTTGGGGGGCAATCTGTTACACATCAAAATTGCTCAGTTGGATAAGTGTCGCATGTTCCTCTCAATTGTCGTAAATGTCGCATATTCCGTACAACTTTCGCAAGTGTCGCAACTTGGTCACAAGTGTCGCAAATGATGTTTGAGCATACTTCCATGCCGACAACACTAAGGAAACACTTAGAACATCTCATGTGCTTGATTTGAAGAAGGAGAACTGGTTTACAGAAGTCAAGTAACTCTTGACACCTGAAGAGATCTCTGAAACAAAGGTTCTGAGGGGGAGCGCTCCCCTATATCAGATCTAGGAGCACTGGCACTCCCCTACAAGGCTTCAGGGAGCATTATAACGCTCCCCTGCCCCCACTGAAGGAGCGTTGCTCATCTTGAGAGCGTTGGCACCCCCCCAAAGCTTACCAGGGAGCGCTACAATGCTCTGTTGCCCCTTCTAAGGGAGCGCTGCCTAATCTGAGGCAGTAGTTGGCTCATTGAGGAGAATAAGGAGAGGATCTTTCGAGATTAGGAGGCATTTGTGTCCAAATTCTTGGTTTCATCAAGAGATCCCTGACCTGAGGAGAAAGTTCCCAACTTGTTCTAAAGATAACTCAAGAGGTTAGGCTCCTCTTAACCTATATAAGCAGGCTCTATGATGGTGGAAAGGGGGAAGAACTGCTAGTATGAAACTTATGATCTTGGAGAAAATACACAGTCAGCCAAAGGAGAGTGATCAGTGAAGCTGCTATTGTCCAGGTTGTGGATCTTTCAGGCAAGGGTTAGACGAAGAGGACTCGACGAAGCTGTCACATTCACATCTGCGATTGTAAGTATTGTTGTCGTTATTCTCATCAATATGACATGCTTGGCCTGTTTCTTTCTATTTTGTGTCTAATGTTACATGAACTTATCATTAGCTGATAGATCTGTTTTCAAGCTAATATCAATAGGGTAGGAAGTGTTCGTATCTTATTTTGTCCATAGGATTCAGCGAGAAGCAAAGGATCGAAGCACAACTAGGAGTGTGCAGGGACAAACGTCGATAAAGAGGTACTTTTGTTATCCTTCCTTCCCATGTGTTAGCTTAGATAGATTTGAAAGGAAGTCGGTCTCCATGTTAAGCATTTTTTGTCTAGAGTTAGGGTCAAGCTCTTAGAGGCGATCTACCTGTCCGCTGGGAGATTTTCCTACAACACCGACAATACAAAATAACCCTCCAAAGGCTAGATATACAATGAAGACTAAATCAAGCAAATCTGAGCCACACTAATGCTCAACCTCCAAGCTAGAAAGTGCCCTGTCCTGCTAGAATGTTGAAGCCCTGAATAATTCTGCCCTGCTACCAAAAGTGTCCAATCATCTCGAGAAATATGCCAAATGATAGATCGGGCAACTGTAAGGAAAACCCAGATGTCCAAATTCCCAAATCCACTCTCAAACCTCGTAGATCTGAATTCTTCACTGAATGGTGTGCCTCACTGGATGACTGAAACCCTAGCTGGTTCAGCCCTGATGAAGGAGGCCTCCAAATGCTCTGAAAATCTCCAAGAATATAGATCGAGCTATGAGAACCCCATGGGAGAAGTTTTGGGCTCAGATCTCAAACAAATATCCCTAGATCTGAGTTTTACTGAATCACAAGACATCCCCTATAGCTCCACGATGTCCCAATCTGCAGACAAATATAGAATGATGATAACCCTCAAAAAAAAACCTCAAACTGATGGTCCTTCCCCCGCAAACAAAACCCAACTGTCGAAATGGCCCTAGGCCCTCAGGATAAGCTGGATCGAACCTCCCTCGATAAACTGGCTCTGAGACTAGAATGGTGTGGAGAAGTCTTTCATCCCCGAGACCAAGCTATGGAACAAGGTGACTGGATATTTCACCACTAAGTTTCTCACAAGGGTTTGTACAGCAAAACCCCCAAACTAAATGCTCAACAGCAATAGAAAATTCTAATCCAAAACTAGAATGAGTAATAGGTTCACCCCAACCTCTTACTTATACTTTTCCTTCTAATTCTCTGTTGAGTTAGGTTAACTCCCGGGGTTAATCTTATATTCTTTTGTTGAGTTATATTTTACTCCTTTCCTTTTCCTTTCTTAAGTCAACTTAAAAATAAAACTTTTAACTTCTTGACTTTCCCCCCCTTCAATGTGAGACTATGACCTAGTGGGGGTGCCCAGGCCACTGAGTCTCCTCATTACCTCTCTAAGAGGTGGGGGACATTACACTCGACTATATGGTATACCCAAGAAAACTTTATTTGATAGAGATCCAAAATTTACATCAAATTTTTGGAAAGGATTATTCAAGGGATTCAAATCAAATCTGAATTTTAGCGCAATTTATCATCCATAGTAAGATGGGAAGACAAAAAGGGTGAATCAGGTGATAGAATACATGTTAAGGATGTATGTGATCGATAAACCATCCAAATGGGAGGATTATTTTCATTTGGTAGAGTTTTCTTATAACAATGGGTACCAAACATTTCTAAAGGTGAGCCCATTTGAGGTACATTATGGCATAAAGTGCAATAAACTAGTGAGTTGGGAAAACCCAACAGATAAAGAAGTGGTTGGGCTAGAACTACTCATGGAAATGGAAGAGTAGATGGTGAAAATAAAACATAATTTAAAGGATGTCTAGGAAAGGCTGAAATATATGATGATAAAGGTAAAACTCATAGATAATTTAAAGTGGGTGACCATGTATTCTTGAAAGTAAAATCCAAGAGACATACCCTAAAGTTGAGAAATTGTTCAAAGCTAGCAACACATTACTGTGGGTCATTTGAAATCCTAGAGAGGATTGGTCATGTAGCATATATTCTTTTCTTACCAAGATCAGTGTGTATTCATAATGTGTTTACATGTTTCATTTCTTAAAAAGTATGTATTTGATGCTAATCATGTCATTGATTGGAATGTGATTCAAGTGGAGCAAGAGGGAGAATTTTCAAGTGTGTATATTGGACCGAGAGATGAAGAAGCTTCTGAATTGAGCCACAGAGCTATTAAAGGTCCAATGGACCTGGTACGGTCATGAATATGCAACTTGGGAGATCAAGGATGTTATGCGGGCAGAATACCTGCATATTTTTTAATACGTTTGAAATTTTGGTTGTATATATGTATATGTTGCATTGAGGATAGTGCATAAATAATGGGGAGGGGAATGTAATACCCCTAGGCTGAACCCAAATTGTACATATAAACTTAAATAAACATATAGGCTAGTGAGACATGGGTACTAATTGTAAATGTAAATGTAATTATACACATAAGTTGGTGAGTTGATGGTACAAGGTTTTTAGCTCGGTCCTGCGTGCATTGAGTTAGTGTGTGGGAATCTCATACAAAAGGAGTGCACACATTTTATAATGTATCGTGCACATGTGTAAGTGTTTGGGAATTGCACATTAAAGGAAGGGAACGCACCGTCGTTAGTTTACATACAATGGACTAAGTACACAGTTTTTGGTCCTAAGTGCCTTTGTGTATATGTATTTTGAGGCCATAATGCTTGTGTTGTTATTAGGATGGGGATCCATATGTTAAATGGCCAGTAACCCATCATTGTAATATGTAATCACATGCAAATATTAATGAACACACATCACTTGTTCATACCAACCATGTAAAAGAGTATGGGGGGATGAAATCCACTAGATAGGGAAAGGGGGATAAAATTTAAGGATAAGGGGCTAAGATAGGGGGCCTTAAGACTAAAGGAATATTATATTAATATTTCTTAAAGTATAAATTATGGATAATTATTTAATCCTAAGTTCTAAGGATGGGGACAAGTGGATCCAAGGTAGTTCTCAACATGACAAGTGTCAAGTTAGGAACATGCATACATATAGTTTGGACTTAGTTCATTTTTCTATCATTCTATCATCATTTTGTTTCACTCACTCAATTTGTATCTGTATCATGTTGTTAATATACATTTTATTGTACCTATACCCTGGTTAGCTTTGGAGATGGACTGACGAACCTGGTTGTCAGGCCTATATGATATTGAAGAGGCAGGTTTTCAGGCCCGTTGGAATTCTCTCTAGGCGAGATAATTGTTGGGAATTGATTCCTGAAGGTTCCAAACTACAGCTACAGTGATCTGATGCTTTGTGTCCGACCTATTGTTGAAGACCCATAAAGGAAGTGGGGTGGTTGAGGAATTGTTGAGAAGAGAAGGGGCACACTTCCTGAGGTGGTATAGGCATGTGGGGAATGAGGGACTATAGGATGTCAGTTTGAGTTGATAACTATGACTTTTCTTTCCTGTTGTTTGAGATACCTTAGCTGGGTTAGGAATCCTTTAACCATGTGGAGCTTAGTCCCATCTCGGGGGTTACCCACTGCTCAAAATTATGAGCAGTGTGGTCTAAGCCTGAGAGGAACGTGGAAGGTATGCATGCACTTAGTTCTCTTTTAAATCAAAGATAAGTGTCAATTGTGTGTTAATTCATATGTTGCATTAATATTTGTGCATTTGTTTTCATGGGGTTTTCCCTTATATGTTCCATGCATATTTTTGTTATTATTTTGTATGAATATGCATATTTGCATAGTATTTTTATGATTAAAATCAATATTAGAGTTCAATATTTTAAGTGGCATAGACCAGTAGGTGGTTGGGGATGTTATAGTTACATTTGTTGGAAATAATTTGAGAAATAATCTACATCTAAGGATTCATATCCGAGAAAGGAGTTTTGGATTTTTAAGAGGGAATTTTGACATCCCACCATCCTAAGGAAGGGTTAGGAGTTCGGGTGTGTTACGTAATTTTTTCTTATAAGGTTGTAGATGAATAAACACCTAATTCCCTTTAGAAAAGTAGCATTTTGAATGGCCCTCATCAGCTTCATATTTCATGTGATCCTGATCAATGCCCAAATTCTTTTTGAGGGTATGTATAATGTAAGCTTGAACTATAAAGCTTATGTCAACATATTGTACCTTACAAACACTAGGCAAGTAGGGTCATACAAACGATGACTTTTTACCATAGACCACCTCAAAGGGATTCATGTGATTAGAACCATGGTAAGATGTGTTGTACCACCATTCAGTGAGTGATAATCATTGAACCCATCGAGATTCTTAGTGAGACATGAAACAACTCAAATATGTTTCTAGGAACTGGTTGAAAGATTTAGTTTGACCATCAATCTGGGGATAATGGGCCATGTTAATATGCAATTGGGTTCCCTGAAGCCTGAACAATTCTTGCCAATTATTTTTATGAAATTGGAATCATGATCAAAGACAATAGAGTGGGGCATTCCATGGAATTTTAAGATATTTTCCATGAAAACTTGAGCCCCATTGGATGTTATGATTGGGTGTCGGACGACATAGAAATGCACATATTTTTAAATGTGATCAAATACATCCATGATTATTGATTTATTTCCATATTTGGGTAGTCTAACAATGAATTACCTATAAATATGATTATGTATAGTAGGTAGAATAGGGAGACGTCGGAATGTGCCTAGAGTTCTGACTATTTCTCCCTTATTGCATTAGGAAGTATCACATTCAACAAAAAAAGTGTGTATGTCTTGTTTCATGCCTTCCCAGAAAAAGGAACGTTTGATCCATTCATATGTTTTTTGAAAACCTGAATTCTTGGTTGTTGATGGAGCATGAAGTTCAGAGATACAATGGATTTAAAGTGTCTCTTGAGAAATTTGGCAATGAATAAAATAAGAAGTGCTTCCACTGTCGACTAGGATAATGACTTTCTCATGCTTGATATAACCAATTAACTGAAGGGTTTGGGTAACATAGATACTAATGAGAGCATTTTGATGGATAGTTGGTTCAACTTATGGTATATTATACAGTAGTATAGGATCATCGACATAGGGTAGCACTTCAAATGGAGAAACATCACCATCCTCTTTAAAAATGGCTTTTACAAATGGCCATAAAAACAATTTTGTCCTTACATTTGTGCCCCCAAAATTATTTTTCATAACATTTATAGCAAGGACCCTCAAATTGGAATTCAATCAATCTTCCAAGGTTAATTTTTGGATATGAAGAGCAAGCGAAGGAGGCGTTGGATTGGTCAGCTAGGAATGGGGAGTAAAGGATGTTTGTCTAATTCAGGAATAAACTACTTGTTTTTATTACTTCACACATAGAGTAGATTCAAGTTAGGTCAGGCAGCGATCCATTAGGACATGATCTTGGATGTCGTCCTTAAGGCCACTAATAAAGCATTGACAAAAGAATCTCTTGGACATGCCTTTAGTTTAAAAATCTAATTTCTCAGGCAACAATTTATTCTTCCATTGTACTAGATTGTTTAAGCTTCGTCAAATGACCCAAATGATGTGTGTCCATGTCAAATAATTCATAAAGTTTTGCAAAAAATTTGGTCCAAGAAAGATACCCTATGTGGGAATTCTTATGACATTTCCACCATTAACATCATTGGGGATCCAAATAGAGTACACTGATATGAAATTTGATCAATTCATCAGTGATTCCATGCAAGGAGAAATAATGTTCCATTTGAGTGACCCAACCTTTGGGGTCTAAGCCATCAAATTTATTCACCCCAACTTTGGAAAGACATATTTCATGGTTAAAAAGGTTAGAAACAAATTCGATGGGATGGGAGGAGTCAACTACCTATTGGTGTGAAGGTTGTGTAGAGGAGAGAGGACCTTGGGATTGATTAATCATTGATGTCAATTTTCCCATAACACTAGAGAAGGTGTCGAGTTGGGTGAGACAGGAATTTAGGGTGTCCATTTGGGTGAGATGGGAATTTATGGTAGAAATATTTTCATTAATATCAGTGATCTCTTAAATGGTATGTGTAACGCCCCCGCCATTACAACAACATGCAATGCAAAAGAAGTGCAATTTTTTTTAATTTTTTTTAGCAGGAAGGTAGCAACGACCACAATCAAGAAACGCAACTCAGTGACTAACACAACACATGCAATTCAGAAAAAAAACATCACAAGGACTAGACAGAATAGCGCACACGCCGCGGGATGTAACATACGAAAATCAAGTAGACCATCAAAATGAATACCCGCTCGTCCTAACTTGTAGGGTTAGGACCTTCAGGACACATAAGCAACATCAATCAGTCCAACACAAAAAATTACACGGTAAGTAGCTAGAACCCTCTCGACGAACGAGAGATCGCTTTTAAATGTTACAACTTCAAATACGTCAAAGAAATAAAGGAATTTTTATTTCGCAACCCAAGTATATTATAGAAATGTTGAAGAGGTTCGGAATGGAAGATTCCAAACCAGTTATCACTCCCATGATGTAATCTCCCCACTTTGGGACATCATCACAGGGCAAAGATTTATGATGACCAAAGTAGCCGGATGGATGCTAGAGCGAGTACAGAGGTATTTGAGAGGCATTGTGGGGTCCAGCTTGAATTGATGATCATATTCCATCATTATGAACCATTCTACACAGGTTGGCTTTGGTTTCGTTGCATTCCGACGATTTCCATGATTTTGACTATTTTGAGCTATAAGTCAATGGAATTCACTGAAGAGGTCATTTTGGGCACATTACTTGGAGGAACCTCTCAGTGTAATAGCTCATTGGAA
>ML780291.1:518408-552533 GCA_009831015.1 Picea engelmannii | reverse complement strand
ATCTGTCCTAGTGGACACTCAGATTTATCATTTAGTCACATTGCTAGGAGATGTTGATGATCTAGTAGGGGAGCATCAGATGATGGATGACACTTCCATTTGTCTTCCGAGAGCGGTTGGCCTCCATGTAGAGGTTGATCCAGCAGTATGCCCAGGATCTATGAGACAACATGAGTCTATGGGGGTCGACATGGGTATGTCGGAGCTTACATTAATGAGTGATAGCTCACAGAGACATGCCGAGATGTATGGTGGGATTCAGAGGGGTATAGTGCCTTGCAGGGAGGAGACACACCTAGGGGAGCATGCAGGTGTCACTCCTTTATAGCAGCACCTAGTTATGAGAGATCACTTTCACCATTTCAGCAGTTGCATGGGAGATGAGAGATGGAGGTTGGGTGAGCAGCAGTTGGAGGAGTTACTTCCAGTTGTACTAGATGGTGGAGATTCGGTGATGACCACAACAGAGCATCGATCATGGATACCGATGGACGAGCTTTTGGTAGAATCCTTGGGATTGACCAAAGCATGTGACGCCTTCCAGTCTTACAGTCAGCTACAGATATGTCTGTTATCCTTTTTCGACACATTTATCATTGACAACAGCATGAGGAGGGATAGGCCATGGCTGGCGGCATGGAGAGTGAGTAGGCTGAGACTATATGACAGGAGTACTTTTATGGCATATAGTAGGTCAGAGGTGGACCGTGTTAGACAAAAAATTGAGACTTGGTGTGTGATGGTGAGAATCATATATCTGGTGATGACAGATGAGCACAGTGGGCTTTCGACAGTGATCAGCCCAGCACAGGAGCAGCTAGCGAAGACTGGAAGTGATAAACGTCCAAGTTTTCCATGGGATCCGGGAGTTCACTTGGTTAGCATGATGTTTCACTACATGACGACCCAGGTGGCACCAGAGAGCCACACACTCCACCTTGGGTTGGTTTCAAGTGGGTTGGGAGGTACTTGTCCTATGGGGCGAGACCTTTTCTTCCTCTTAATCATCATGATAGGGAATGGAGATGTTTAGATAGGTACTTCTTCTACAAAGGTGTCTATGCTGATACAGTTTTTGGGCAACAGGTTCGGTGGTCATAGGTATTTCAACTTGAGGATCCCGGTGAGGAGGATCTTGTATGTATGCAGGGGACAGACAGTCATGAATAGAGTAGTGCAGTGTCAGTAGGAGGATCATCGACAAAGATTAGCATGGGACCCAGGGATTGCAGCATTGAGCAGTTCATTGACCAACAGGGGAGAGTGGACCATTGCAGGGGAAAGTTATTCTAACTTTCCATTTAACACAGTGCTTGAGGGTGCCTTACGAAGATCTTGCAATACCTCATTATGGCATCATCATGTGTAGTTGATGGAGACCATGTGGATCTTGGTAGATATTTGGAGGATGGAATCATTCCGAGATGAGGCCATGGGTCAGGTGCAGGAGGTTCACAGGGTTGATATCTTCGAGGACTGTTCTTCACAGAGTATTGCAGTTCACTTCCTGATATGGGATCCAAGGGGTGGAGTGTTCTATTGTTCATCGTTGGATGGGTTATACTATGTATCCCACAGGTGGAAATGGGATCCTGGTATTTTACTTCCAGGGATTTAGGTATTGCTTGAGGACAAGCAATTTTCTAGCAGGGAGGATTGTAATGTCCCCACTTTGGGACATCATCACAGGGCAGAGATTTATGATGACCAGAGTAGCCAGATGGATGCTAGAGCGAGTACAGAGGTATTTTAGAGGCATTGTGGGGTCCAACTTGCATTGATGATCATATTCCATCATTATGAACCATTCCACACAGGTTGGCTTTGGTTTCATTGCATTCCGACGATTTCCATGATTTTGACGATTTTGAGCTATAAGTCAATGGAATTCACTGAAGAGGTCATTTTGGGCACATTACTTGGAGGAACCTCTCAGTATAATATCTCATTAGAATCGGGAGGAGAAACACTACAGGATGGGATGGCTATAAGTGACTTTCAGTGGCCAAGGAAGCCGCAAGGAGAGATAAGGAGCTTTTCAAAGGTAAAAAGGTTAATTAATTAATTAAAGTGATTTAATTAATTAATTAGATATTAATAAAATTAAAGTCACTTTGGAGGGACAAGGTGAGCCAAAAAGTATAAAGGAAAGGCAAGGACCTGTTCTCATTCATTCATGCATGATCTTATTTTGATTTCTGGCTTCTAGCTAGTGAGCCCAATATTGGGGGTTTTGAGGGTTTTGACATAACAAACCCTAGAGGACGATTCAGTGGTGAAAAATTCCACCTATCTTGTCCCAAGATTGGTATCGGAGATGAAATACTCTCCCACACCATTCTAGTTCTAGATGTACTCAGTTGTAGGAGGATTCTACATCCGTTTCATGTGCAGATAGAGAGAGGGCGCACCAGTTGGGGGATTCCAACAAGAGGGGCGCACCATCTTTGGAGAGAGATTCGTTGTAGGAGATTGGCAGGGCCGTTGAGGATTCTATCACTTGGGTTTTCATTGCAGGGCCTTGGACATCAGATCTAGTGCTTTTTGAGACAGTTTTATGACTTAGATTATTTTTTGAGCAGTGGGGCGAATTGAAGAGGAGGGCATTTTTGAGATGCAGATCTAGTCCGTTTGGAGGGGTTACATTTCATATCTGACCCTGAGACTTTAGCTAGTGACTTGTGGTGTCCCGATATATATTTTTGGAGAGTTTCAGAGAATTTGGAGGCCTCCTTCAGCAGGGCTGAATTATCTAGGGTTTCAGTCATCCAGTGGGGTGCACCATTCAGTGGGGAATTTCAAATCTACAGAGATTGAGAGGGATCTTGGAGATTCGGTCACCTGGGTTGTTCTTACCATCACCCGATCTATCAGTTGGCATATTTATTAGGGTGATTTGACACTTTTGGCAGCAGGGTCGAGTTATTGAGGGTTTCAGCCTTCTATTGGAGCGTGGCATTCTTCATCTGGAGAGTTTGGCATTCAGATCTACTTGTATTGATCTTCATTTCTTATTCAGCCTTTGGAGGCATATTTTGTATTAGCGGGAGCATTTTTTAGTAGCTCTTATCTATTGTCTATCTTCTTGGCCATCTTTTGAGCATTCTAGATTGGCATCTTCATTGTAGAAGGTTTCTCTATTTTATGAATAAAGAAGAATTGAGATGTTTTGGCTTGTCTATCTTATTGCATATGGTTGAGGTATGTTCCATGGTTATGTATTTATGTTATTTGTTGCATACACACATATAAACAAACCTAAAAGGTAGATCAACAAAGTGATTGACGAAATACCTCACTCAGAAAAAGTTTTAAAAAGACACCAAAACAGTGATGATCCTTGCATAATGGCTTGGGATCATTATAGTGGTATCAGAGCTTAAATCCTGCAAACCTGAGGGGTCTTTCATATGGATAAATGGATTTTTGGAAGGAAATGGAGATTCGAAGTCTACATATCAGAGGCAATACAAGTCAATGAATGGCAACCTACTATATGTGACAACATCTAGACCAGATGTAATGCACACATTTGGACAGGTGGCACAATTTCAGGCAACATCAAAGGAATCACATGTATTAGCAGTGAAGAGGATTTTCAGATATCTCAAAGGAACATAAGAGTTTGGATTATGGTATCCAAAAGGAAAGGATCTATCACTAATTTCCTACACAGATGCAGATTGGGAAGGTTGTATTGATGATTGACGAAGCACCAGTGGAGCAACGTTCTACCTGGGTGAGTGTTTAGTATCATGGCTAAGAAAGAAACAATCGTAAATATCTTTATCTACATTCGAGGCAGAGTATATTGCAGCAACATCATGTTGTACACAGGTACTTTGGATGAAACAAACTCTGACAGATATACAGGTTGAGTATGATGAACCCATTCCAATCTATTCTGATAATACAAGCACCATCAGTATCTCGAAGAACTTGATGATGCAGTCCAAGAAGAAACACATTCCAATCAAGTATCACTTTCTGTGGTAGCAGGTTACAGAAAAGAACATCAAAGTTGAGTATGTGGGCACAAAAGTACAAGTGGCAGACATCTTTACAAAACCACTTCCATGGGAAGCCTTTCAATATCTTTGCCAAAGACTTGAAGTTATTTCCATTTCAAAATGAATTCTTTTTGAATTCTTTTTGTATGATTATCTTATATGTCTTATATGTACATGAGGAAGCACCATAAGAGGACAATTCAGTCAGGGGGAGCAACCCCAGATGGAAAGATACCTTTGCCATTGATGACAAAGGGGGAGAGATTTATTAGATGTAGAGGACAGAGGCATGGTTCAAGGGGGAGCAGATTTATCAGATGCAGAGGACAGAGGCATGGTTCCACGGGGAGCATGAGTGATATGATTTCAGTATTGCATAAAAGTGTTTCCATCACTGCCAAAGGGGGATATTGTTGATTAAGGTTGGTTTCCATTGATGTCAACCCTTGAAGAAAGCCCCGCAACACAAAGGTTTGGGTAATGGATGCAAGATTTTTTTATGTAAATATGATTCATTATTGTCTTGTGATGGTTGATAAGAAGAAAATATGGATGAACTCCAAAGTGGTCCCCTTATGGTGAAAGACCTCATGCGAAGAAGTTTTGCGGAGTAAGAGAACCCATGATTAATTGTGGAATAATGAAATGAAGGACAACGAATTTTTCATGGAAACTATCCTACATGGATATTTCTTGTCATTCCATTTCTGGTGGTATGTGGAACGTCAGATAACTCCTCACGGTTAGAGAGTTATGACCATGTGAAGTTGGAGAACCCATCTTTGGGTAATGGACCCAAGTTTGTTTGATGGATAAGGATATGATTTTTGCTATATTTGAAGTTAATACTATTCTATATGTATAGTACATGTAATTCCATTTCTAGTGGTATGTGGAACATAACTCTTCATGGTTTGAGAGTTATGGCTGTACGAAGTTGGAGGACCCTCATATGTCATCTAGAAGCCCCAAAAAGTCAAAGTAGTCAAAGTGGTTTAAGATATTTTAGAAGATAAATTATAAAGTGAAGTGATGAGTGTACAATAATTCAAAGTGAATACAAAATAAATTATTTAAATAATAAATTCAATGGATAAATTAGAAGTGGGTTAACCCTAAAATAAGGAAAATGGGCAAAGTGACCTAGAAGATGTTTTTAAGGAAGCTACTTGGAGAGTATAAATAAGAGGCAAGGCTCTCTCATTTAAGACACACTTGAGAATATTGAATACCTATAGGTATCTAAGGTAACCAAATGCTATATAAGATGGATTTCTGAGGGAAGGTGATGAAAAGAAGGCCAGAATTCAAGGAAGGATAAATTCTTTTGATGGTGCTTTCTAAGGTATGTTATTTATAGGTCATCTCACCATTTTCGCAATAATTTTTTTTATTTAATGATTTAGACCGTGAAATTTATATACCATTGAGGAAAAATATCCAATTATATTTAATAAACAATTCAAATTCTGGGTCGTTGTATTTTTGGAGTTACACTCCGTGGAAAATAGGGTTTGTGGCTAGTCCTGAAACTAGTCAAAAACAGGTGTTTCGGGTAAAAATGTCATAACTTCTTCATAATAGATCTCAATTCAGTAAGACCAAATGTGTCAGTTATACTACATTCTTTAGTATGCTGTGTAATATTTTTAGATCGATTCAACAAATATTATGTGTGGGGCACGCTCTACAAGGTCGCTCTCTAGAATAAGCCAAAATTAAACAAGGTATGCCATTTTTGCTATAACTCATTTTCTGAGAGGTTACAAGTAGTGAAGCCTGGAGGAATTGAACAAAAAACACTGAGGAACATTGTGTATTAGTTTCAAATCTTTATTCATTACAGGTACAAAGTTATGATTACTTCAAGTTAGGGTTGCTGACTAATCCAAAACTAGGCATATGAGACTAAAGAAAAGTTTGATGAAAATGATAGTCTCTTGTTGTTAAAGTTAAGGAAGGTTCGAAGGAATGTGATCATATACACTAGTTCTATTACAGAGCTACAAATCAGAATTGGATTATGAAATTGATGAAGGATTTTGGTTGAGGTACATGTTGAGTACATGGTTGAGACAAGTATTTGATGAGTTGCCACATACATGAGGTGTATAGTTGATGATGTTGGTACATATTGATGAGTCATAGTTGATGCATAATTGAAACATCATTGGTATAGGTTGGTGCATGGTTAATGCACATGTTTATTGTAGAGGTTGATTACAGGTTCTTTGGTACAGGTTGGTGAATGGTTGATGCACTTGTTTATGGTACAGGTTGATTACAGGTTGATGAATGGTTGATGTATGGTTTAGATTTATTGGTACGGGTTTACAATGGTATATCTCACAGTGATAGTGTGACAGTGGTTCCATCATTCTAATTCTACTTAAGGGTAGTTGGACGGGGCAAGGACAGGTGGTTGTATCCACCTTCTGGTTGTAGATGGAGAACATAGGAGGTTGTAGCCTCCTTCTGGTTGTAGACAGATAATTGGAGAGTTGGAGCTTCCCTCAGGTTGTATCCTGAGAAACTAGGGGGTTGGAGCCTCCTTCCAGTTACAGATGGAAAACAAAGGAATTTGGTGCTTCCAATGAATGTAATTATTCAAGACATATAAGAAAAATCATTATGTGGTTTTCTCCCGCTTTGGGTTTCCACGTAAAACACTAGTGTACTATGTATGTGTATGATTGTTCATTTGTTCATTTCTCATTATTGGTTGATAATTCTACATTGACATAACACTTGGATTATTTGGTTAAAAAGGATTAAATTTATCTATTACTAATTCACCCCCCCTCTCAGTAATCCAACAATTGGTTCCAGAGCAACATTCTACCTAGGTGAGTTTTTAGTATCATGGCTAAGAAAGAAACAATCATCAATATATTTATCTATAGTCGAGGCAGAGTATATTGCAGCAACATCATGTTGTACATAGGCACTTTGGATGAAACAATCTCTGACATATATACAGGTTGAGTATGATGAGCCCATTCCAATCTATTGTGATAATAACAAGCACCATCACTATCTCAAAGAACCCGGTGATGCACTCCAAGATGAATCACATTCCAATCAAGTATCACTTTCTACGGGAGCAGGTTGTAGAAAAGAACATCAGAGTTGAGTATGTGGGCACAAAAGAACAAGTGGCATACATCTTTACAAAACCACTTCCATGTGAAACCTTTGAATATCTTCGCCAAAGACTTGGAGTTATTTCCACTCAAAAATGAATGTTTTTTGAATTATTTTTGAATGCTTATCTTATATGTCTTAGATTTACATGAGAAAGCACCATCAGAGGAAAATTCAGTCAGGGGTAGAAACCCTGTATGGAAAGATACCTTTTCCATTGATGACAAAGGGGGAGAGATTTATCAGATGTAGAGGACAAAGGCATGGTTCCAGGGGGAGCAGACTTATCATATGAAAAGGACAGAGGCATGGTTCCAGGGGGAGCATGAGTGATATGATTTCAGTATTGCATCAGAGTGTTGCCATCACTACCAAAGGGGGAGATTGTTGATTAAGGTTGGTTGTCATTGATGTCAACCCTTGAAGAAAGCCCCGCAGCACAAAGGTTTGGGAAATGGACCCAAGATTGTTTGATGTAAAGATGACTCATTATTATCTTGTCATGTTTGATAAGAATTAAATATGGATGAACTCCAAAGTGGTCCACTTATGCTGAAATCCCTCACGAGAAGACGCTTTGTGGAGTAAGAGAACCCATGATTAATTATGTAATAATGAGATGAAGGACAATGAATTTGTAAGGGAAAATATCCTATATGGATATTTCTTGTCATGCCATTTCTGGTGGTATGTGGAACGTCACATAACTCCTCACGGTTAGAGAGATATGACCATGTGAAGTTGGAGAACCCAGGTTTGGGTAATGGACCCAAGTTTGTTTAATGGATAACGATATGATTTTTACTATATTTGAAGGTAATACTATTCTATATGTATAGTACATATCATTCCATTTCTGGTTGTATGTGGAATGTCACATAACTCCTCACGGTTTGAGAGTTATGGCCTTACGAAGTTGAAGGACCCTCATATGTCATCTAGAAGCCCCAAAAGGTCAAAGTAGTCAAAGTGGTTTAAGATATTTTAGAAGGTAAATAATAAAGTGAAGTAATGAGTGTACTATAATTCAAAGTGAATACAAAATACATTATTTAAATAATAAATTCAATGGAGAAATTAGAAGTGGGTTAACCCTAAAATAAGGAAAGTGGGTAAAGTGACCTAGAAGATGTTTTTAAGGAAGCTACTTGCAGAGTATAAAGAAGAGGAAAGGCTCTCTCATTTAAGACACACTTGATAATATTGAATACCTATAGGTGTATGAGGTAAACAAAGGCTATATAAGTTGTATGTTTTAGGGAAGATGAAGAAAAGAAGGTTGTAATTCAAAAAAGGATAAATTCTTTTGATGGTGCTTTCTAAGGTATGTTATTTACAGTTCATCTCACCATTTTCGCAATAAATTTGTTTTTATAATGATTCATAACATTAAATTGTATTTCCATTGAGGAAACATATCCAAGTATCTGTGGTAAAAAATTCATCTTTTGATTCGTTTTATTTTTGGATTTACACTACGTGGAAAATAGGGTTCATGGCTAGTCCTGAAACTAGTCAAAAACAGGTGTTTCGGGTAACAACGTCATAACTTATTCATAAAAGATCAAAATTCAGTAATAAAAAATGTGTTGGTTAGAGTATAGTCTGTAGTATGTTTTCTAATAGTTTCATATCGATTCAAAAAATATTCTATGCGGGGAACACTCTACAAGGTTGCTCTCTAGAATAAAACAGAATTCAGCAAGGTATGCCATTTTTGCTATAAATCCTTTTATGAGAGGTTACAAGTAGTGAAACCTGGAGGAATTTCACAAAACACACTGAATAACATTGTTTATCAGTTTCAGATATTTATTCATTACATGTACAAAGTTATGATTACTTCAAGTTGGGGTTGTTGACTAATCCAAAACTAGACATGTGAGACTAAAGAAAAGTTTGATGAAAATGCTAGTCTTTTGTTGTTAAAGTTAAGAAAGGTTTGTTGGAATGTGATCATATACACCAGTTCTATTTCATCAGATTTGGATGATGAAATTGATGAGGGTTTTTGGTTGAAGTACATGTTGAGTACATGGTTGAGACAAGTAGTTGATGAGTTGGCACATACATGAGGTGTATAGTTGATTATGTTGGTACATATTGATGAGTAGTTGAGACATCATTGGTACAGGTTGGTGCATGGTTGATGCACTTGTTTATGGTATAGGTTGATTACAGGTTGTTTGGTACAGGTTGGTGCATGGTTGATGCATTTCTTTATGGTACAGGTTGATTACAGGTTGAGGTATAGGTTGATGGATGGTTGATGCATGGTTCAAATTTATTGATATAGGTTTATAATGGTATATCTCACAGCGATAGTGTGACAATGGTTCCATCATTCTAATTCTACTTCAGGTAAGTTGTAAGGGGCAAGGACAGGTGGTTGTAGCCACCTTCTAGTTATAACCAGAGAACATAGGAGGTTGTAGCCTTCTTCTAGTTGTAGCCAAATAATTGGGGAGTTGGAGATTCCCTCAGGTTGTAGCCTGATAAACTAGGGGTTTGGAGCCTCCTTCCAGTTGCAGCTGAAAAACATAGGAAGTTGGTGCTTCTTATGAATTTAATTCTTCAATACATATAAGAAAAAACATAATGTGGTTTGCTTCCGCTTTGGGTTTCCACGTAAAACACTGGTGTACTGTGTATGTGTATGATTGTTCATTTGTTCATTGCTCATTATTGGATGATAATTCTACATTGACATAACACTTGGATTATTTGGTTAAAAATGATTAAATTTCTCTATTACTAATTCACCCCCCTATCAGTAATCCAACATAACAATATATCACTATCTATTTAAAAGGAAGTCGCAGAGCTAAATTTCTAGGTTTGTTTAAGTTCAAAAATAATTGAATGTAGAGATAAAATGAACACAAATATCCATTGAATGAAGAGATAAATGGAACACAACATATACATTGAATGCATGTATACAATAAACACAAAGTTAAGTTGTTTAAGTGCAGAGGTAAATGGAAATCATATAAAATCTATAAAATAAAATCGCTATAAATTGGTAAATCACTGTCAACAGTAAATGTTGTCTAGTAAAGATATTATTGGGTAAAAATGGGGTAAAAATCTGGATGAAAAGGTCATGTAATCATTGGGTTAAATCACCCAAAAATTCATGGTGAAATGTTGTGTATAGGCTGCTAAATCACCCCGGATTTCGTTATGTGAAGGATGAGTAAAGGTTGGGTAAAAACGCCCATGGTAAATTGCAGTTGGTGCCTCAAATATTTTGAAAGAAGAACAGATAAATGGTGCGCATGAGTCACCTAGATTCGTTGGGAAGAATAAAAATGATTTATCAGACATGTACACCAACGATGGTCATACAAAATTTATAAAGAATGCAATTAAATATTCATACAGATTATATAAAAATATCTATGATTGACATACACAAATTTGTGCAAAATATATAAAGAATGCACCCACAAAATGTCAATGCAGAAAGACTAAAGATATCAAACAAGTAAGATGCTTAACAAACCTTTTAAACTAATGTGAAAATATAGATCAACAATTAAAATCTGTTGTTTAACATTTAAAAGGGAATCGTTGTCTAAAATCACAGTGGTAATCATTCACAAAGAAAGCGTAGAGATAATCATTCACAAGGAAAACATAGAGATAATCATTTACAAGGAAAGCGCGAGATTAAAAATCCAGTATTGAATCAGTCAAACACAGAGATACAATTATGGGAAGGACACAAGGATTATGCATAAAATAAAAATGTAGAGATCAGAGATTAATCATAAGAGAAAAACACAGAGGTAAGTAAGGGATATATAGTTGGGTGAAAATTTATCCTTCAATTATTATCTATGCATAGGAAAGCATGGCATTTGAATCTAAGTCTTTAAACACCTGAGTGACGACCATCGATTCGGCTCCTGGTCGATTGCTTGGGCATAGAATAATAACTTAAAGGTAAGGGATAGAAGATAAAAAATAATTTTTCTTCGTATTAAATAAATAAAAACAAACGCAGAGAATTCATTGCAATCAGAGTTTGCGTTCTCCTTGGGAAATCAATTCAAAATACAATGAGCATAAGTTTGGGATGTCTTTAAGTCCTCTGATCATAAAATGTTGGGCTCATAAGGACAAGTTATTGAAAGATAAAATAAAATCTCTGAATAGTGTTATGATGATTAAACATAAACCTTAACACAGTAGAAGTACATTACTGAAGGCGCAGGAACAATATTTAAACTACCATTCAATAAAAATATACACATGTGTACCATAGCCAAATGTGAAAGCTCCAAAGTCGTTGTCCCGCTCATGCTCTATGCAGCTACCTCACAGGTAAATCCCAACTAATGCTAGTGGTACTCTTCTTCCCCCTGAGCCCCTCGAGCCGCAAATGGGCCACACACACAATACCATAGAATGCTAGCACCCAACTCACCTCGCAATGTCGAGTTACCACTCGTTACCTAAGCTAGGTATCCCAACTCCCACAAGAGAAAGTTTAGTCAAGATAACATTTGAACATCGTAACGTTACGCAAAAAGATGAGATCCATACTTCTCCTCCTCCATCCTTTATATAGTGTTTTCCAGTAATTAGTTTCCTAAATTCTCATTAAATTCCTATTTCATTTAATTAATTTCGAAAAACCTCCCCCGTACACATGTCGCCCGATCCCCTAGTTGTACCATAAAATCAACTTTATTAATTAATTAAATATTCCTATTTCCCTCACCCACAAAGAGAATTCCTAAAAATTCTCCTTGGTGTCCAAATATTCCCATACAATTCTTAAATGACTTATGCCTTATTTAATTACAAGTTGAGTTCATAAATGGAATGTCCCAAATGAAATATTCCTTACTAAGTTAGACATTCATCTTTTTCTTTACGTTTCCCCTTTTCTTTAAGTTTCCCTTTTTCCTTAAGTTTCCTATTTCTTTTAAGTTTCCCCCTTTTTCATTTTTAACTAAAAAAAATCAATTTAGCAAGTGTAGATAAAATAACCATTTACCCTCTTTTCTTTTTAACTAAAAATTAATTTAGCAAATGTAGATAAAAACAACCATTTACTCTCTTTTCTTTTTAACTAAGAATTAAATTAGAAAAAGTATATAAAACAACCATTACCCCTTTTTAAAAATTAAATCCTTCATTATAATTTTTACTTTAATAATTAAAGTTTGAATTTCTTTACCCCCTTCTTGTTATGTGTCTAATTAGTTTTGTTCAGAGGTTCTACTTAGACCTAGGTTTTAAATTCACTAGGATGGGTGACATTTTTAAGGGAATTTATTTTTTAACTTTACTTAACATATCATTCATTTTAAGGCCAACTAGGTCCTAAGAAGGCATAGTTTTCTAGGCACTAAGTTTATTCACTTACTAGTTAAAATTAGGACATTCCCTTCAGGATGCACTATGTGCTCCAAGGGTTCCACTCGCCTCTTTCCATTTTCCTTGCGCAATGTGCCCTTCAATATGCACTACGTGCTCCAAGGGTGCCACTCACCTCTTCATGTTTTCTTTGCGCGAGCTGTCCTTCAAGACGCACTACGTGCTCCAAGGGTGCCACTTGCCTCTTGACTGACTTGGTAGACGTCAAAATCATGGACTCAATACTCTGTGAGGTGATCTTGTGGGATAATAAGCCCCTCTAAGGAATAAAGCCCCTTCCTTATTGCGTGCCCCTTAGAATCATCGTGAGCGACTGTCACAATTTTCCCTCACGACATCGTGGGTCTTATCAAACTAGGTAATTTTTAACCTATAGTTCGAGCCATAGCAGGAGTCTTAATAGGTTGTGGTAGGGTTTTTGCCACACCTCTCCCTCAATGTCTCTGGTTGTCATGCATGACCCCTCTACTCCTTATGTGAGTTTGGTCGACAAGCTATCATCAACCTGCATCCATCAGAGAAGCATGTCAACAATAGTAATCAATTATCATAACATCTAATAACATGTACATATATCACATCAACAATATTCAAACCCAACAGTCCACTCCCTGACTTGATCTAGAGTCCAAGGGGTTTCATCGATGCCTCTGTATCCTCGAGATCCAAAGTCCTGCACACTCAGGAGAACCCACTCAATAACACATATCTATGTAAATACAACCAAATAAAATGTCATCAAATCCATAATATCTCATAATCATAATCAAAACGACCAATAGATATAATAACCCAGATCACTTGCAAGTAAGTGTCCACAAGAATAAGTTCGCTCAGTGCGCATAAGAGAGGTATGTTACATACACCCTCTCTTAGTTTAAACTTCGTCCAAAAGTTTCACAGTATATAAGTGTTGAAATAAAGTGTATCTCATTATCATAAGTCTATATATCAAACAAAAATGGAAAATGTTGGCACATATCATATGCGTCCTGCCAGGTTGTCGAGTACAGACTATAGTTTTCCCACTGGACCTTGATCTAATCTATTGTTTTATGTCATAGCTATCGAATGCAATGTTATAGGATGTGGATTGTCTCAGCCGTGAGTGCACCCTCGTCAGATAAGTGCAAGGAACTCATGTCAATAACATGTGTAGGATCACTAATACAATGTCTCAAAACAGATACATGAAAACATTGTGCATACGCCTCAAAGAATCAAGCAAGGCTAGTTGATAGGCCAGGAGCCCCTTCTTTTACACAATCTCGAAAGGTCCCATGAACCTAGGGGACATTTTATCACCCTTTCCAAACTTGATAGAACTCTTATGTGGTTTCACCCGCAAGAATACTCGATCGCCAACTTCATAACTACGATTGACACAATGCGCATCGGCATAACTCTTCTGTTGAACTTGTGCTTCCTTGATCGTTTCTCTTATAGTTTGCATTTGATCTTCCATTTCTTGGATCACTTCTGGTCCCACCAAGACCCTATCCTCAAGCTAGTCCCAACTCAAAGGCGTATGACACAGTCTCCCGTAAAGAAACTCGGACGACGCCATCTTAATGGTGCTTTGATAATTATTGTTGTACAAAAACTCTACCAATGGCAAGAACTCTTCACAATGATTTTGTTGGACCATAAATTACATACACAACATATCCTCCAAGATTTGGTTTGTTCGTTCGGTCTTCCCATATGTCTCTGGGTGATACGCGGTACTAAAGTTAAGTTGGGTTCCCAAAGCCTGTTGGAAACTAGTCCAAAATCATCCTATAAACACCAATCCCCTATCAGATATAATCCTCTTAGGCATGCCATGCAACCTCACAATATCATTGATGAAAACTCTAGCTATGTCAGGTGCCTAATACCTCATATTCACAGGAACAAAATGAGCACTCTTTGTCAAAGTGTTGACTACCAAAAAAATCGAGTCATGTCTCCTTGCCGTAAGTGGAAATCCAACAATGAAATCCATCGAAATGAACTCCCATTTCAATTCAGGAATAACATGTGGTTGTAGTAGTCTTGTCAGATGTCTATGTTCAGCCTTCACTTGCTGAGATTCTAAACATATGGCCACGTAGTTGACTATGTTTGCCTTCATTCCTTTCCAGAAGAATAAGGGTTTAAGGTCTGCCCTCATCTTCATGACTACAAAATGAGCCATGTACACTACTCTATGAGCCTTGATTAGGATCAAAATCCTCAACTCGTCGTTGCGCGATACATAAATTTGAATTATAAATCTCAATAATCCATCATTGTCCATAGTAAATCCTTCAAATTCTGGTACCATCATTGTGTTTTGTCTGATAAAATCCTTGACCTCTTTGTACCAGTCATCATCGTGTTGTAATATTAGAATTTTTTCACATAGATTTGTTTGAAGAGATATCACCGAAAAGATGCATGGTCTCTGACTAAATGCATCCACCACTCTGTTCATTGTTCCCTTTATATAAGTAATCTTGAAATCGTACTCGCTAAGAAATTCCGACCAATGTCATTGTCGCACGTTCAAGTCACTTTGCGTAAAGATGTGTTGTAGACCATAGTGGTCCATTTTTAGCTCAAATTTCCATCCAATCAGGTAATGTCCCCAAAATCTCAAGGCATATATAATGGATAACAACTCTAAATCATGCATTGCATATTTCTCCTCATTCCTTCTCAACTTTCTAGAGATGTAAGTGATCACTCGACTGTCTTGCATCAAGACTCCACCTAAACCTTACTTGGATGCATCAGTGCATACCAAGAAGTCCACATCCATGTCAGGGACCTTTAATATTGATTTTTTTATCAAAATATCCTTGAGCCTCCAAAATCCCTCCATGCATTTATCGGTCCAAACAAACTTCTGGTTCTTCTTCTACAATTTCGTAATCAGATTTTCTATCTTTGAAAAACCCTCAATGAACCATTGATAGTATCCCACTAAACCCATGAATCTACGCACTTCTCGGACATTCGTCGGTGCAGGCCATTCCATAATAGCCTCGACCTTTGTTGGATCCACAACAATACCTTCGTTAGAGATGACATGCCCTAAGTGGTGAATCTTCGATTGATAAAACAAGCATTTAGACAATTTCTCATACAATTGGTTCTCTCACAGAAACTATAGTACCAAGCACAAGTGCTCCTCATGATCCTCCAAAGTCTGAGAGTAAATCAAAATATCGTCAATGAATACTTGGATGAACTTGTCCAAGTATTCGTGGAACACCCCATTCATAAAACTCATAAATACCCCAGGGGATTTTGTCAATCCAGAAGGTAAAACGGTAAAATCATAATGTCCAAACCTCGTCTTAAAGGTGATCTTAGGGATGTCGTCCTACTTGATCCGTAACTTGTGATACCCTGATCTCAGTTCGATCTTTGAAAACACTGTGGCACCCTTCATATAATTAAACAAATCATCAATCCTGGGAAACGGATATTGATTCTTGATCATTTCCTTGTTCAATTGATGATATTCAATGCAGAGTCTCCACCATCCATCCTTCTTCCATATGAACATAATAGGCACACCCCACAATGATACACTTGGACATAAGTCCCAGGTCCAACAACTCCTTCAGTTGCATTTTCAACTCCTGTAACTTCGGGCTCGATATCTAATAAGTCGTTCTTTCTATCGGTTTAGTCCCCAGTTTTAGGTCTATGGTAAAATCCAATTACCTCTATGGAGGCATCCCAGGTAACTCCTCGGGGAATATGTCCGCAAACTCTCTCACCACCGAAACGTGTTCTAGACCTTCTGTTAATCCCTTCTCGTTTAATGTAAGGATCACATAATCTTACACCCCTTGCACAAGATCTTCCATAGCTGCAAGGAAGAGATGAACCTCATGGAAACTCCCTGGTTCTGATCTACAATCATACATCTCTATCCCTCATTATTGACCAAGCTTAACCATTTTGTCTTATAGTTGAGTATCGCCTCATGTGATTCCAAACATTCCATCCCGATCGCAATGTCGTAATATCCTAATATCATGACATATAGGTTGGCCCTAGTGACAAACTCTCCCAGGTTAAGGCTATAGCTCGTAACCTCCCCACCACCCTTATGTTTGTCTCACGAAGCCATTTCTACAAAGTTAAGCTCATCTTGCTCGACTACCTTTACCTTAATTCTCTGTAATGATGCCCTAGAAATGAAACTCTTTGTAGCACCAGGATCTATAAAAATAATAAGGGTCTGGTCAGCGACGGTACCTGACGTCTCGAGCACAGTTGACTGGTTCTCTCCCTGGTGGTTATTCACCACTGCATGAATCAGATGGGCCTTGCCCAAATCTCCCATGGTAGTGGGTCTGGATGATCCAGATGATCTAGTCCTCTCCATTGGGAAGTCATGCTCGTAATGTGGCTCCCCACACGTCCAACAACCTTTCTTCAGTCCAGTACCCATGGTACCCAAAGTAGAAGCTGACGGTCCACCGGAATGGAATCCTAGTCTATTCTGCGGAACATGCCTAAACTGTTGTTGTTGCGGTCGACGTTGCTATTGGTTTTGTTGTCCTCGGTAAGGAGTCTACTGCTAAGGCGCTAGTCTCACTCGACTCCTACTTTGACCCCCATTTATAAGTTTCTCCTCCACTATGAGGGCCTTCTGGTCAACATCATGGAAGGTTTGAGACATCATAATCCTAACCTTTGAACGAATGCTGACATTAAGGCCAAACACAAACCTGTTGAACTTAAGTTTCTCGGTATTCAGGTGCAGAGAATACCGAAGAAGCTCCATAAAATGGGCCTTGTACTCGGGTACTATGCGACCTCTCTGTTGCAAGGCGTTGAACTTGTTAAGCTGATGCTCAATGAATTCCATATAATATACCTCTCTCAGAACCATTCCTCAAATAGTTCCCATGGCACATCTTTGACTTTCGTGTTCAATTGTTGCAGGAGCATCTTCCACCATAGAAGACCGCTCCTCTTTCAAAATAAAAAACAGCTTGTGGACCTTCATGCAGGAGGTCATAATCGCGAAGCGTGAAGCGCATCGCCAACCACTCCATGCATTCCTTGAAGGTTGAGCCGTCCGCGACACTCATGGACTTGAGAACGTATCCCTCTCATGTTCTCGGTGAATATAAAGGTACTTGCTGGGGAACGTTGTGGACCCATAGGGGTACAGGCACCCTGGCCTTATCTCAGTACAGATGGTGAATCAAGGCCTTTGAAAATATTTGGAAGGACCTTGTCAGACCATCGTCATCCCTTAGAACAATCAAATCTAGCGCAAGGACATGTTCTTCCCCTTAGGGGTTAGACTCTAAGGGCACGAGCACCTCTAGGGGCATCACACCTCCTTCCATGGCACCACATTGCAAACCTCTGTGGCGTCCTCTAATCGAGATCACCACATGGACATGTTAAAGTTTTAATTAGAGCTAAGTTATTACTCAAGGGTTTAGTGCAGTGGAAATCATGGTGATCCACAGTCGTAGGGTTGAACCTGCTCTGATATCGTATGTAACTCCCCATTCATTACGACAACATGCGACGCAAAACAAGTGAATTTTTTTTTTTTTTAGCAGGAAGGTAACAATGACCATAGTCAAGAAACACAACTTGATGATGAACACGACGCACACAATCCAAAAAATAGGCATCACAACGATCTGACATACTAGTGCGCACATGTGCGGTATGTAACATATGAAAATAAATTAGACCATCAAAATGACTACCTGCCCATCCTACCCTGCAGGGTTAGGACCTCAAGGACACATAAGTGACATCAATCATTCGAGCACAACAACTTCCATGGTAAGTAGCTAGAACCCTCCTGGCGAATGAGAGATCATTATTAAATGTTACAACATGTACAACCTCAAAAACAAACAACAACATCCACATCGGAAGGTGCATAACCCTAAGCTAGGTTTCCCACACTGTAAAACAATGATAATTTGAGTAATATCTATAAAATTCATGTGCAGGGATTTTCTATTCTAATTCTCTATACAGTGGAAGTAATATTCAGGTGCCCAAAGGGGTTAGATCCAATGGTGGAAAGTGCGGAGTTTTTCACCATTGGGAAGGTTCAATTCTCATGAGGGCTTTACCTGGAGCCATGGGGACACCTTGAGGTAGTGGTCGAATGTGTGGTTGCACCCATAGATACTATATGAAATGGTATCATGACCAGTGCACACATAAGTGGATCAAATCCCACCCCCATGTCTTTCAAATTTTAAAGTCCCTGAGGTGTAGGGCAGTCGGTGACAGAGTGTGCTGTTAAGGCGCTCTGTGATGTTAAAGTCATCGGTTCGAAACCTGCGAGGACAAAAAATCCAGCCATGTTAAGGGTTGGTGTGGCTCAGGATGGGTGCGATCCCCGGGTGATTTTGAAGGCTCAGATTCCCTTGAGTCATGATTTATTAGCCACAGGTTAGTCCCACATGTCACAGACAAACTAACAAACAAAAAAAAAAAAATATTCGGGTGTTTTCTTAATCATATATATATAGAGAGAAACGATTTATATATAGAGAAGAGAGTTAGACAACTAATTATAGGTCAAAGGAAAACTTGCATCTCATAATGAAACTCTAGAAAATTATTGAAGAACTCAATGGTCATATCTCACAATATGTTCATCAACTTTGGTGAACACTTATCAACATCTATACAATGTAATTTTAGTTTTATAAATAAAGTTAAATTTTTTTAAATGTGAAAAAGAAAAATGAATGTGTAATGAAATATCACATTACAACTTTTAAAAGATGGTACGAAAAAGAGATACATTGGAATATAAGGAAAAATACATGCAATTAAACATTGATATAAACACATATATAATTACAGGACTAATACATGCAATTACATGACTGACATAGCAATTAAAATGTTCATATAAAGAAATGATGTACACAAATACCAAATTGTTATAGCACTAAAGAACTGATAGAACTCACAGAAGGTCGATTGACAAGAAAACATTTCCATGGTAAACTCAGAGTGCTCATGTGAAAAAATAGGATTCCACGTTAACTCTAAGACAATCCCGAGAATTACTTTACCAGAGCACAGATCATGCTGTGTAAAAATGTTCCTTGTATCTGTAGTGATCATTGTCTTTTAATAACTGGATGTCTAACAATGATGTGTTGTCCATTAATATATTGTTATCTATTAAATAGTTGTAGAGATGAATATGATAATGTTGTCTATTTGAAATTGGATTGACAATATATCACTATCTATTTAATAGGAAGTCGCAGAGTTAAATTAATGGGTTTGTTTAAGTGCAGAAATAATTGAACACAGAGATAAAATGAATGCAGATATCCATTGAATGCAGAGATAAGTTGTTTACATGTAGATATAAATGGAATGCAACATATACATTGAACACATAGATACAATGAATGTAGCGTCAAGTTGTATAAGTGTAGATGTAAATGGAACGAAGATAAAATCTATAAAATAAAATCGCTATAAACTGGTAAATCCCTATCAACAGTAAATGATGTTTAGTAAAGATATTGATGGGTAAAAACAGGGTAAAAATCTAGATGAAAAGGCTGTGTAAACAATGGGTGAAATTGCCCAAAAATTCATGGTGAAAATGTTGTGTAAAGGCTGGTAAATCGCCCTGAATTTCGTGATGTGAAGGTTGAGTAAAGGTTGGGTAAAAATGCCCATGGTAAATCACAGTTGGTAATTCAAATTTTTTGAAAGCAGAATGGATAAATGTTGCGTATGTGTCACCCAGATTCACTGGGAAGAATAAAAATGATTTATCAGAGATGTATGCCAACAATGGTCATACGAAATTCATAAAGAATGCTATTAAATTTTCATAAAAATTATATAAAAATATCTAAGATTGACATACATAAATTTGTGCAGAATATATAAAGAATGCACCCATGAAATGTAAACGCAGAAAGACTAAAGATATCAAACACGTAATATTCTTAACAAACCTTCTAACTGATGTGAAAATACAGATCAACAATTAAAATCCATTGTTTAACATTTAAAAAGGAATCATTGTCTAAAATCACAATGGTAATCATTCACAAAGAAAGTGTAGAGATAATCATTCACAAGGAAAATGTAGAGATAATCATTCACAAGGAAAGCATGGGATTAAACATTCAACATTGAATTAGTCAAACACAGAGATAAAATTCTGGGAAGGATGCAGGGATTATGCATAAAAGAAAAATGCAGAGATCAGCGATTAATCATAAGAGAAAAACGAAGAGATAAGTAAGGGATAGATAGTTAGGCAAAAAATTATCCTTCACTTATTTTATATGGTCAGGAAATCAGGGCATTTGAATCTAAGTATTTAGATGTTGGAGTGATGACCGTCGATTCTTCTCTTGGCCAACTACTCAGGCACAAACTAATAACTTAAAGATAAGGGACAAAAGATAAAAACACAATTTTTCTTCGTATTAAATCAATAAATAAAAACGCAGATAAGTCATTGCAACCAGAGTTTGGGTTCACCATGGGAAATAAATTCAAAATACAATGAGCATAAGGCTGGGATGTCTTTAAGTCCTATGATCATAAAACAATGGGCTCATCAAGACATGTTGTTGAAAGATAAAATGAAATCTCTAGATAGTGTTATGTTGATTAAACATAAAACTTAACGCAATAGAAGTAAATTACTGAAGGTGCATGAACAATATTTAAACTAACATTTAATACAAATATACACATCTGTACCATATCCAAATGTGAAAGCTCTGAATTCGTTGTCCCGCGAGCGCTCCATCCAACTCCCACTTGCCAACCGATTTGACCTCACCGGTACCTCCCAGCCAATGCTAGGGGTAATATTCTTCCCACTGAGCCCCTCGCGCCGCAAAGGGGCCACACACACGATACCAGAGAATGATAGCACCCAACTTGCCTCGCAATCTTGAGATACCACTCATTACCCAAGATGGGTATCCCAACTCCCACAAGAGAAAGTCCAATCAAGATAAAATTTCAGCAGCGTAACGTTACGCAAAAAGATGACATCCATACTCCTCCTCCTTAATTTTTATAGAGTTTTCAAGTAATTAGTTTCCCAAATTCTCATTAAATTCCTTTTTCATTTAATTTATTTTGAAAAATCTCCTATGCACACATGTCACTCGATCCCCTAGTTGCACCAGAAAATCAATTTTATTAATTAATTAAATATTCTTATTTCCCTCACGCACCAAGAGCATTCCTAAAAACGCTCTTTGGTGTTCCAATATTTCCTTACAATTCTTAAATGACTTACGCCTTACTTAAATACAAGTTGAGTTCATAAATAGAAAGTCCCAAAGACAAGATTCCTTACTAAGTTAGACATTCAGCTTTTTATTTACGTTTTTCCTTTTGTTTACGCTTCCCTTTTTCCTTAAGTTTCCTATTTATTTTAAGTTTCCCCCTTTTTATTTTTTAACTAAAAAAAATCAATTTAGCAAGTGTAGATACAATAACAATTTACCCTATTTCTTTTTAACTAAAAATTAATTTAGCAAATGCAGATAAAAACAACCATTTACCCTATTTTCTTTTTAACTAAAAATTAAATTAGCAAAAGTAGATAAAACAACCATTACCCCTTTTTTTAAATTTAATCCTTCATTAAAAATTTTACTTTAATAATTAAAGTTTGAATTTTTTTACCCCTTTCTTATTATATGTCTAATTATTTTTGTTCAGAGGTTCTTCTTGGACCTAGGTTTTAAATTCACTAGGTCGGGAGACATTTTTAAGGGAGAAAATTGTTTTTAACTTTACTTAACATATCATTCATTTTAAGGCCGACTAGGTCTTAAAGAGGCATAGTTTTCTAGGCACTAGGTTTATTCACTTATTAGTTAAAATCGTGACGTGCCCTTCAGGAAGCACTACGTGCTCCAAGGGTGTCACTCACCTCTTTCCTTTTTCCTTGCGTGATGTTCCCTTCAAGACATACTACGTGCTCCAAGGGTGCCACTCACCTCTTTATGTTTTCTTTGCACGACGTGCCCTTCAAGATACACTAGGTGCTCCAAGGGTTCCACTCGCCTCTTGACTGACTTGGTAGATGTTAAACCCGTGGAGTCAATACTCTGCCGAGCAATCTTGTGGGATATCAATGAACTCTAAGGAATAAGGCCCTTTCCTTATTGCACACCCCTTGGAGTCATCATGAGTGACTGTCACAGTCTTCCCTCATGGCATCGTGGGTCTTCTCGAACTAGGTAATCGTTAACCTACAGTTCAAGCCACGACATGAGTGCTAGTAGGTTGTGGGAGGGATGTTTCCACACCTCTCCCTCAATATCTCTGGTTTTCATTCGTGACCCCTCTACTCCTTATGTGAGTCTCGTCGGCAAGCTATCATCAGCCTGCATCCATCAGAGAATTATGTCAGCAATTATAATCAATAATCATAACATCTAATCACATGTACATATGTCACATCAACAACATTCAAACCCAATAGTCCACTCCCTAACTCGATCCATAGTCCAAGGGGTTTCATTGATGCCTCTGCATCCTCAAGGTGCAAAGTCCTACACACTCATGAGAACCCAGTCAATAACACTTGTCTATATAAATACAACCAAATAACATATCATCAAATCCATAATATCTCATAATCATAATCAAAACGACCAATAGATATAATAATCTAGATCACTTACAAGCAAGTGTCCTCAAGACTAAGTTTGCTCAGTGCACGCAAGAGAGGGATGTTACATACACCCCCTCTTGGTTTAAACTTTGTCCCGAAGTTTCATAGTATATAGGTGCCTAAATAAAGTGTATCTCAGTATCATAAGTCTATCTATCAAACAAAAATGGAAACTACTGGCTCATATCATATGTGTCCTCCCAAGTCGTCAAGTGCATACTATAGTTGTCCCAGTGGACCCTGACCTAATCTATTGTTCGATGTCATAGCTGTCGAATGCGATGTTCTAGGATGTGGATTGGCTCAGCCGAGAGCGCACCCTTGTCAGATACTTGCAAGGAACTCATGTCAATAACATGTGTACGATCACTAATATAATGTTTCAAAATAGATACGTGAAAACATCATGCATACATCTCAAAGAATCAGCCTAGGCTAGTCGATAGGCAAGGGGCCCCTTATTTTCCACAATCTAGAAAGGTCCCATAAACCTAGGAGAGAGTTTATCACCCTTTCCAAGCTTAATCAAACTCTTATGCAGTTTCACCCGCAAGAAGACTCGATCACCAACTTCATAACTACAATCGACAACTTCATAGCTATGATCAACACAATGCACATCGACGTAACACTTATGTTGATCCTACGCTTCCTTGATCCTTTATCTTATAGTTTGCATTTGATATTCCATTTCTTGAATTTCTTCTAGTCCCACCATGACCCTAGCCTCAAGCCAGTCCCAATTCAAAGGTGTCTGACATGGTCGCCCGTAAAGAAAATCGAAATCCGCCATCTTAATGGTTCTTTGATAATTGTTGTTGTACGCAAAATCTACCAGTGGCAAGAATTCTTCCCAATGCTTTTGTTGGTTCATAATGTACATACACAACATATCCTCCAAGATTTGGTTTGTTCGTTCATTTTGCTCATATGTCTCTGGGTGATATGAGGTACTAAAGTTAAGTTGGGTTCCTAAGGACTCTTGGAAACTAGTCCAAAATCATCTTGTAAACACCAATCCTCTATCGGATATAATCCTCTTAGGCACTCCATGCAGCCTCACAATCTCGGTGATGAAAACTCTAGCTATGTCAAGTGCCTGATACATCGTACTCACAGGAATAAAATGAGCACTCTTCATCAAAGTGTCGACTACCACAAAAATCGAGTCATGTCTCCTTGGCTTCAATGGCAATCCAACAATGAAATCCATTGAAATGACCTCCCATTTTCATTCTAAAATAACGTGTCAATGTAGTAGTCCTTCCAGATGTCTATGCTCAACCTTCAGCTGCTAAAATTCTATACATTTGGCCACATAGTTGACTATGTCTTCCTTCATTCCTTTCTAGAAGAATAAGGGTTTAAGGTCTTCCCTCATCTTTGTGACACCAGGATGATCCATGTACACTGCTCTATGAGCCTAGTTTAGGATCAAACTCCTCAACTCATCGTTGGGCGGTACGTAAATTTGAATTTTAAATCTCAATAATCCGTCATTTTCCATAGTAAATCCTTCAAATTTTGGTACCATCATTGTGTTTTGTCAGATAAAATACTTGACCTCTTCGTACCAGTCATCGTCGCGTTGTTGTTGAAGGAAAATCTCCCTGTGGATAGGAAGATATCCTCTTGAGAGCTAGACTCTTAACTCTTAAGAGAGAAGATGATTATCATGGACACTGACTTCATTTTAGGTCTAGATAAACTAATGTGTGAGGAGGAAGGAGAAAAGAAGTATTTTTTATCGGTGTTTGTCCCTGCACGGCCTGAGTTGAGCTCCAATCTTGTGCTCCTCGATAATCCCTGTAGACAAACAAAAGTACAAACAACTTCCTACTCTATTGAGATTAGTTCAAAATAGATCTATCTATTAGAGACGAATTCATGTGAGATCAAACACAAAATTGAAAGAAATAGGCCAAGCATATTATATTAATGAGAACAACAATGAAGAATGATTACAGCCATAGATGCCAGTGTAGCATCTTCGTCAAGTCTTCCTCGTCTGAACCCTTTCTCAAACAATCCACACATTGAATGTTGATGTTCTGAAAGACACCTTCTTCATGAGATCATAGGTTGGATGCTTCACAATACTTTCTCCCCCCTTTCACCATGAGAGGGCCTGCTTATATAGGTTTAGAGAGGGCCAACCACTTGAGATATCCTTGGGGTAAGTTGAGGATTTTCCTCCTTTAGTTATGGATCATCCCTAAGATCATGGCTTGACCAAGGATTAAAATCCAAATGCCTTCATATATTGAGAGAATCTTTCCCTTGTTCTTTTCAATAAACCCATTTTTACCCAGAATAGGTAGTGCTCCCCCAAAAAGGGCATCGGAGGGATATAACTCTCCCTAACAATGCATAGGGGTGCGCCAACACCCCTAATAGTAGAAACACTCCTCAAAAAGGGCAGACAGAGTGTTATAATGCTCCCTGAGAATGTATAGGGGGGCGCCAGCACTCCTGACAGTGGTATAGGGGAGCGTTCTCCTTTGAAACTCAATTTTTAGTGGTTTTTTCAAATGGAAAGAGGTTCATAACCCTGTTAACCCATTCCTATTCTTCCAAATCAAATGTTTGAGGTGTTTCAAGTGTCCTTCTAATGTAGTTATAAGCACGACATAGGAATTATGGCAGTATTCTTTTTCTGAAAATTGCAACCAAAATGAGACACTTGTGACACTTGTAATGACGACACTTGCGACATTATCAAAGTGAGTAATTTTGATGTGTAATAGCTGTAAGATTAGAATTTTTTCACGTATATTTGTCTGAAGATGCATCACCGAAAATATGCGTGGTCTCCGACTCAACGCATATACCACTCGGTTCATTGTTCCCTTTATGTATGTAATCTTGAAATCATACTCGCTAAGCAATTATGACCAATGTCGTTGTCGCATGTTCAAGTTTCTTTGCATAAATATGTGTTGTAGACCACAGTGGTCCATTTTTAGTTCGAATTTTCATCCAATCAGGTAATGTCTACAAAATCTCAAGGCATATACAATGGCTAACAACTCTAAATTGTGCGTCACATAGTTCTCCTCATGCCTTCTCAACTTTCTCGATATGTAAGTGATCACTCAACCATCTTGAATCAAGACTCCACCTAATCCTTCCTTGGATGCGTCAATGCATACCAAGAAGTCTGTGTCCATGTCAGGGACCTTTATTATTGGTGTTGTCGTCAACAACTCGTTGAGCCTTCAAAATGATTCTGTGCATTTCTTAGTCCAAACAAAATTCTTGTTCTTCTTCTGCAATTCCGTAATCGGATTTGGTATCTTCGAAACAACCTCGACAAACTGTCGATAGTATCCCACTAAACCCATGCAGCTATGCACTTCCAGGACATTCGTCGGTGCAGGCCATTTTATAATAGCCTCAACATTTGTTGAATCCACAACGATACCTTCATCGGAGATGACATGCCCTAAGTTGTGAATCTTTGATTCATAAAATGAGCATTTAGACAATTTCCCATAGAATTGGTTCTCTCTCAGACACTATAGTACCAAGCACAAGTTATCGTCATGCTCCTCCAACATCCAAGAGTAAATCAAAATATATTCAATGAATACTTGGATGAACTTGTCCAAGTATTCACGGAACACCCCATTCATCAAACTCATAAATACCCCAGGGGTGTTTTTCAGTCTAGAAGGTAAAACACTCAACTCGTAATGTCCAAACCTCATCTTAAAGGCAGTCTTAGGGATTTATTCCTCCTTGATTCGTAACTGGTGATACCCTGAGCTCAAGTCGATCTTTGAAAACACCGTTGTACCCTTCATCTGATCAAATATATCATCAATCCTTGGCAACATATATTGATTCTTGATCGTTGCCTTGTTCAATTGATGATAGTTAATGCAAAGTATCCACCACCCATTCTTCTTCCATATGAAGATAATAGGCACACCCCATGGTGACACACTTGGATGTAAGTCCGAGGTCTAGAAACTCCTTCAGCTGCATTTTCAATTCTTGTAACTCTGAGGTCAACATTCGATAAGGTGTTATTGTTATCACTTTAGTCCCCGGTTTTAGGCCTATGGTAAAATCCAATTCCCTCTCCAGAGGCATCCCAAGTAACTCCTCTAGGAAGATGTCTGCAAAATCTCTCACCACCATAAGGTGTTCTAGACCTTTCTCTACTCCCTTCTCATTTAACGCAAGGATCACATAAAGCTTACACCCCTTACACATGATCTTGTGTAGCTGCAAGAAAGAGATGAACCTCAGAGAAAATTCTTGGTTCTGACCTACAATCACATATCTGTGTCCCTCATCATCGACCAAGATTAACCATTTCGTCTTACAGTTGAATATCACCTCATGTGATTCCAACCAGTCCATCATGACGTATAGGTTTTCCCTAGTGACAAACTCTCCTAGGTTAAGGCTACAACCCATAACCTTCCCACCAACCTTTTTTTTGGCTCCCGAAGCCATTTCTACAAAGAGAAGCTCATATGTTTGACTACCTTTACCTTAATTCTCTTTAGTGCTGCCCCATAAATAAAACTCTTTGTAGCACCGAGATCTATAAAAATACTAAGGGTTTGGTCAATGATGGTACCTGATGTCTTGAGAATAGTCGATTGGTTCTCTTCCTAGCGATTATTCACCGCTGCATGAATCTAATGGGCCTTGCCCAAATCTCCCATGATAGCGGGTCCAACTGATACAGATGCTCTAGTCCTCTCCACTGGGCAGTCGCAGTGGTAATGTCACTCCCCACACGTCCAACACCCTTTATTCAGTCCAGTACCCTGGGTACCCGAAGTAGAAGCTAACAACCCACCAACCTGGAATCTTGGTCTATTCTGCTGAACAAGCCTAAACTACTACGATTGTGGTCGATGTTGCTGCTAGTGATGTGGTCCTTGGTAAGGAGTCTGTTGTTGAGGCATTGGTCTCACTGGATTCCTGCTTCGACCCCCGTTGATAATATCCTCCTCCATTATGAGGGCCTTCTGGTCAACATCATGCAAGTTTTGAGGCATCATAATCCTAACCTTTGCATGAATGTTGACATTAAGGCCAAACATGAACCTGTTGACCTTAATTTTCTCAGTATACAGGTGCAGAGCATACCGAAGCAGCTCCATAAAATGGGCCTCATACTCGAGCACCATGCGGCCTCCCTGTCACAAGGCATTATACTTGTTGAGATGATTCTTAATGAATTCCTCAGAAGATACCTCTCCCAAAACTGTTCCTCAAACATTTCCCATGACACGTCTTTGACTGCCATGTTCAATTGTAGTAGGAGCGTCTTCCACCATAGAAGAGCGATCCCCTTTCAGTTGAAAGACTGCCCTGTGGACCTTCATGCTGGAGGTCATAATCATGAAGCCTTAATCACATCGACAAGCTCTATAGCCATGCCTCGACAGCTGAGCCGTCCATGGAACTCATGGACTTGAGAAATTATCCCTCTCAACTTCTCGGTGAAGCTAAAGGTACTAGCTAGGGCACACTGTTGACCTAGAGGGGTACAAGCACCCTCGCCTCATCTCAGTACAGATCGTGAATCAAGGCCTATGAAAATCTCTGGAAGGACCTTGTCATACCATCATCATCCCTTACAAAAATCGAATCCAGCCCAAGGACTTGTTCTTCCTCTTGGAGGTTAGACTCTGAGGGCGCGGGCACCTCTGGGGCCATTGCACCTCCTTCCATGGCACCATGTTGGGAACCTTTGTGGCATCCTCTAATAGAGATCACTGCATGGACACGTTAAAGTTTTAATTAACGCTCGGTTATTACTCAAGGGTTTACTATAGTGGAAAGCATGGCGATCCATAGTAACAGGGTTGAACCCACTCTGATGTCATATGTAATGCCCTCATCGTTACGATAACATGCAACGCAAAACAAGTGCAATTGTTTTTTTTTTTTTTAGAAGGAAGGTAACAACGACCACACTCAAGAAACACAACTCGATGACGAACACAATGCAAGCAATCTAGGCAACATACATCACAAGGACTCGACAGACTAGCGCGCACGCCGAGGGATGTAACATACGAAAATCAAGTAGACCATCAAAACGACTACCTCCCTGTCCTACACTGCAGGGATAGGACCTCCAGGACACATAATCAACATCAATTAGTCCAACACAACAAATCCACGGTAAGTAGCTAGAACCCTCCCGTCGAACGAGAGATCGCTATTAAATGTTACAACAGGTACAACCTCAAAAACAAACAAAAACATCCACATTGGAAGGCACATGACCCTAATCCATGTTTCGTATGGGCTATCGATCAATGCACTCAATGATCCCAAATTAAAGATTCATGTTGTTGGTGTGACGAGTGCACAATAATCCCAAGCGCAAACGACATCTAACCCTTTAACCCAAGAAAAAATCAATGCTCTAGGAGACCGAATTAACTGTCAAAAACATGAAGACTATACATTGACACCCAATCACAAGTAAAAAAGATGCAAGGTGACATCATCCATTAATTAAATTGCGCAACTAGTCGACAAATTTATTTCTTTCTTAAGAGGCACTTTTTATCAACAAAGTCTCCCACACTATAAAACATAGATAATTTGAGTAATATCTATAAAATTTATGTGCAGGGATTTTCTATTTTAATTCTCTATATAGTGGAAGTAATATTAAGGTGTTTGCTTAGCCATATATATATATAGAGAGAGAAAAGAGTTATATATAGAGAAAAGAGTTAGACAACTAATGAAAGGTCAAAGGAAAACTTGCATCTCACAATGAAACTCTAGAAAATAATTGAAGAACTCAATAGTCATATCTCACAATATGTTCATCAACTTTGGTGAACACTTATCAACATCTGTACTATGTAATTTTAGTTTTATAAATAAAGTTAAATTTTTACAAATGTGAAAAGGAAAAATGAATGTGTGATGAAATATCACATTACACCTTTTAAAAGATGGTACGAAAAAGAGATACATTGGCATATAAGGAAAAATACATGCAATTAAACATTGATATAAAATTGGATATAATTACAGGATTGATACATGTAATCACAGGACTGACATAGGAATTAAAACGTTGATATAAAGAAACGATGCATGGAAATACCAAACTGTTATAGAAACAAAGAACTGACAGAAGGTCGGTTGACAAGAAAATGTTTCCATAGTAAACTCAGACTGCTCATGTGAAAAAGTAGGATTTCGCGTTAACTCTAAAACAATCCTGAGAATTACTTTACCAAAGCATTGATCATGTTGTGTAAAAATGTTTCTTGTACACAAATCGTTGTCTGTAGTGATATCACGGTCTATCAATGTTATCACTATCTTTTAATAACTGGTTTACAGGCAATGATGTGTTGTCCATTAATATATCACTATCTATTAAATAGTCGTAGAGTTGAATATGATAATGTTGTCTATTTAAAAAGGGATTAACAATATATCGCTATGTATTTAAAAGGAAGTCATGGAGTTAAATTTATGGGTTTGTTTAAGTGCAAAAATAATTGAACGCGGAGATAAAATGAACGTAGATATTCATTGAACGTAGAGATAAGTTGTTTACGTGTAGAGATAAATGGAACACAACATATACATTGAACACATATACACAATGAACGCAGAGTTAAGTTGTTTAAGTGTAGAGGTAAATGGAATGCAGATAAAATCTCTATAAACTGGTAAATCACTATCAACAGTAAATGTTGTCTAGTAAAGATATTACTATGTAAAAACGTGGTAAAAATCCAGATGAAAAGGTTGTGTAAACACTAGGTGAAATCGTCTAGAAATTCATGGTGAAAATGTTGTGCAAAGGCTGGTAAATCACAAATGTAGATAAAAGAAACCATTTACCCTCTTTTATTTTTAACTAAAAATTCAATTAGCAAAAGTAGATAAAGCAACTATTACCCCTTTTTAAAAATTCAATCCTTCATTATAATTTTTACTTTAATAATTAAAGTTTGAATTTCTTTACCCCCTTCTTGTTATATGTCTAATTATTTTTGTTCAAAGGTTCTTCTTAGACTTAGGTTTTAAATTCACTAGGCTGTGCGACATTTTTAAGGGAAAAAATAGTTTTTAACTTTACTTAACATATCATTCATTTTAAGGCCGACTAGGTCCTAAGGAGTCATAGTTTTATAGGCACTAGGTTTATTCACTTACCAGTTAAAATCACGATGTTCCCTTTAGGACGCACTACGTGCTCCAAGGGTGCCACTCGCCTCTTTTTGTTTTCCTTGTGCAAGGTGCCCTTCAAGATGCACTACATTCTCCAAGGGTGCCACTTGCCTCTTTCTATTTTCTTTGTGTGATGTTCCCTTCAAGATGCACTACGTGCTCCAAGGGTGCCACTCGCCCCTTGAATAACTTGGTAGACGTCAAACCCGTGGAGTCAATACCCCACCATGTGATCTTGTGGGAGACTAAGGGCCTCTAAGGAATAAGACCCCTACCTTATTACGTGCTCCTTAGAATCATTGGGAGAAATTGTCACAGTCTACCCTCACGACATCATGGGTCTTCTCGAACTAGGTAATTGTTAACCTACAGTTCGAGCCATGGTGGGAGTTCTAGTAGGTTGTGGTAAGGTTGTTGCCACACCTCTCCCTCAATGTCTCTGGCTGTCGTGCGTGACCCCTCTACTCCTTATGTGAGTCTAGTCAGCAAGCTATCGTCATCTCGCATCCATCAGAGAATCATGTCAGCAATAATAATCAATCATCATAACATCTAATCACATGTACATATGTCACATCAACAACATTCAAACCCAACAATCCACTCCCTAACTCAATTTGGAGTCCAAGGGATTTCATTGATGCCTCTGCATCCTCGAGGTCTAAAGTCCTGCATGCTCAGGAGAACCCAATCAATAACACTTGTCTATGTAAATACAACCAAATAACATATCATCAAATCCATAATATCTCATAATCATAATCAAAACTACCAATACATATAATAACCTAGATCACTTCCAAGCAAGTGTCCTCAAGAATAAGTTCACTCAGTGCACACAAGAGCAAGATGTTACAATATGCTCGTGGGATATATCCAAGGCAACAATGCAGGTGTCAAAGTCTTGGTTGAAGGTGTGGGTCATTTGGGATAGAAGTGGGAAGGAGTAGGATGGGTGGGTTCTTACAAAAGAGATTATGAGAGAGTGGGATCAATGCAATGAGTGTGAAGAGAGGAATATAGTGGGAAAGGTTCCAAATAAGGGTGTCAAAGAGGGTGGGTGGGTCCATTAAAAAAAAGGCTTGTGAGAGAGTGGTATCACTACGATCAATGCAAAGAGATGAATCCAATGGGATAGATCCCAAACAAGGGTATCATTGGGTCACTATTTATTTATTCTTTTGTATTATTACTCCCATTGATTTATACTCCTATTTGAATAATATTGTAGAGAAAGAATGCCCAAATTCTTAATAGTTAAAAATGTGTAGGAATTTCACAACATGAATACAGGAAGCATTTCTACACTAGTGGATGTGAAAATTTTCTACTCTATATTTTTTTTTTGTCCTATTGTTATTTTGTTCTATTTCGGTAGAAACTGTTAGGGTTATCATGGTTCCTACAGACAAGGGATTTTCATGTGCTATAGCTCTCTGATATACTGGTAAGGTCCAATAGTAGTACTTGACCCAATATCTTAAGGCTCTAACTAAGGAGGATAGACCGTACCCTAATCCATACTACCTATTTACCTAAGTACGTTACAATAGTCTTCCTAAGTGTTGTTCTCAATGCCACTACAGCAACGAGGTAGTCAATTGGTTGATCTACAACTAGTTTCAAGAGACCTATGGGAATGCCTATATGCCTGAGGGTACGTGGGATTGAACGGTCATGTACAAGTGTTGCCTAATGAAATACTACTCAAAGGGGTACTACCAAGTGTTACACATGTTTCCAACTAGGTGAAATTATGTGTTTTGAGCAACCACATGAAAGCAGGTGTATTTTTTGTTTGTAATCTTCCCCAACCACAATTTTACCAACCAAATGATATATCTCTATACTTTAAATATGTAAACACATATCTCTATTCTAAAAAAGAAAATTTCTAAAATTCTATGGAGGAAAGTGCTCTGATACCACCTATAAGGAAATATGGAGAGTAAAAATATGAATTTTCACAATCGTTAACATAAATAACAAAATAGTAAGCACAAAGACATAGTTGATATAGAAATGATACCTTTGTTATATTACGAGAAAATTTCACTTGCCTCTTCAAGGGGAAAACCTCTGATATATAAAATCTCAATTACAAAATGAATTCATAAGACAAACAATTTTCATTCTTTCTACCACTATTTATATTATTTCTACCTTCTAGAGAACATTATAGAGGTGGAAACTTCTCGTAAGTCTTCTTACAATAGACATGTTCAAATTATTACATAAGAATTATTTACTAATGTTGACATTTATTACATAGTGGAATATATTATTCTATATACTTGAGGGTTAGGGTGGTTAGGGCCCTCACAAAGGGAGATGTGGATGATGAAGTCATTAGATAGACTATTGTATGAACAACTTATGCCTAACATTTTGTGCTTAACCCCTTCACATGTAACATAAATATTTTCCTTCCCATTAAAGTTGCATTCATTCTTTCTATGAACCCAATCTCTTGTAAAGTATAATAATTTGTCAACTACCTCTTTATTCCTTGCAATAACCATTGAATTCATTTCAAGTGAATTCTCCTCTATTATAAGGTCTCAATGTGGCAATCTTTTCTTTCCAAGGATTTTCAACTAAGCGTTGAAAAATTATGAATTTTTCCAATGCTTTTTATTTATCTTTCAAAAATAATACCCAATTCATTATTGTAAAATCATTAATTAAAATAATGAAGTACTTCCATCCACTAGGAGAAGATTCCAT
>ML780291.1:485921-508074 GCA_009831015.1 Picea engelmannii | reverse complement strand
AAAATATGAAAAAAGTTATATAAAATAAGAAAAAGAGAAATGTTACATTTACATTAAAAAAATTTCATAAGTCAATTATAATAAATCGATATCATATCACCTTATAATTTATTGGTGGTCCTTGAGGGGTTGAACTTTTCTCTTGTAATATGCCTATAGATCTTTGATCATTTACATCTAATGAAGATGGTTTTGAACGGAAATAATATTTCTCTGTGGTTTTGAACGGGTGGTTTTGAACGAGAATAATATTTCTCTGTGGTTTTGAACGAGAATAATACTTCTCTGTTTATTTTTATTTTTTTAGGAGATATTTTATTTCTACTATTATATATCTAGGGTTTTGAATGGGAATAACCTCTGTAGTTTTTACCTTTTTTACCCAAAATAATCTATGTAGTTTCTCTGGACTTCTATGATGTTTTCAGAAATTATTTTTGGCTTCTTCAAAGGGTTGAGCATTTGGACATCTGAAATGAGGTGAGTCACTTTTTACTTTGATTCAATTTTAATTTTATTTAAAGAGATTCAAATATATTTTATTTATTTTTTTATTTTAAGTTTTTGAAGTAAAAGTTGATTTGAGAGATAAAGTCAATCCATAATAATAATTGTTACATCTTTTTTCTCTTCTTTTCAATATGCGCACTCCACCACCTATTCCAAAAACTCAGCCTAACAAGGGGAGGCCCCCCAAAATCACCCTAGAGATCCTTTACGATTAAATGGAATCAGTTAAAAAAAAAGAGAAGAGAGAGATGCCAAAATCCAAATAGAGTTAGAAACATTAGAAAAAATGAGTGAAGAAAGAGACGTAAAACTCCAAATAGAGCTAGAGGCAATGGTTGATAAAAAAATTAAAGATACCATTCAAACTCAAATAGAGGATAGATTCTTAGGGTTCAAGAGTGAATTGTAGACATTGAAGGATAGAATTCAAGAAATGGAAAAACATAAACTATCAACACAAGAAGGAGGGGTTGAAGAAAATCACAACTTGAGAGATACGATTAAAGAGCTGGAAGAAAAACTAACCAACAATTTGACCCTCTATAATATGAAAAACAAATTGGATATCAAACCCATCAAAGAGGAAATGAATAAGCTAATCGAATTGGACCATGAGCATAACAAAAGAGACTTGAACCTCATAATATTTGGTATAAAAGAACAACAAGAGGAGGATAAACTAGCAATAGTAAAAGAAGAATTAAAAAATAAATCACAAATTGATACAACTTACCTCATAGAAGCGAAGAGGCTAGGAAAAATAATTGATCACAAAGATAGGTTGATTTGTGTCAAAGTAAGTTGTAATGACCATAAATATAGAATACTTAGTAAATCTCTGAGCTTAAAAGGGTCATGAATATTTATAAATGAAGACCTCATTCCTGAAAACCAAGTTGAATTAACAAAAGGAAGTTGAAAAGGTAAAACAAGTCAGGAAAGAAGGAAAATGGGAAATAATTAGAAATTGAAAAGCTATTGTTAGGGATAGATACCAGAAGGATAATAATAAATAGGAATTTGGGACACTTTGGATCCTTTTTTGGAATTGTCGTGGCTTTCCATGGCGCAAAGGTCCTATGATAAGTTGGATCCCGAGTGATATTGATATTATTTGTTTGGCTGAAACTTGGGAGCATGAGGAGTGTAAGGTCTCTAACATGGAAGGATTTGTCTTGTGGTTGGCATGGAACAAAAAATCTCATCATAGAGGGATATGAGGCATAGCTTGTTATATTAGAAAAAACATTTCTCCTCTCATTCAACTTCATAAGATTGACCCTCTTAATCAATACATTTGGATAGAAATTTCAGACACCAATGCTAGGAATATGTATATAGAGATTTGTTATTTTGTACTTATTAATTCTACTTTTTATAAGAAAATTAATCTAGATATAAATTGTCGCTATAATAATTTAGAACAAGATATTTATAATTTGAAAAATGAAGGTAATATCCTCCTGCTATGAGATTTTAATGCCAGGACATCAACTAAACAAGCTACTCTTTTAAGTGATGACTCCAACCATAATCCTTTATGGCTAGATGAGGACCTTGATTTATCTAATAGCTACAAAAAAAGCTCTGAAGACCTAATTGAGAATTTGTTTGGTATTGAGTTCGTCAAGCTTTGTAGCTCTCAAGACTTAATAATTTGCAATGGAGTAATGAAGTGGCAAAAATCCAACCAAATGACCTGTATTCATGGACTAGGTAGTAGTGTTGTATATTATGTGATATATTATATCCTCGTTTTCAACCAAATAACAACTTTCGACCTTTTAAATGACCATGAGCCTCACTATGATCATAAACCTTTAACCCTAACTCTAAAATTTTCCATGCATAGGAGCACCATTGAAGAGAATTATGATAATCAAAGTAATTCGTGCTTTGACAAAAGTAAAGTTAACATTTTCTTAAAGTATTTAAATAGTAAATTAAACCTCCTAACTTATAAGGACAACATTGAAGAACTCTATCACAATTTTACAACTACCCTTTCCACTTCTATTAACAAGTTCTCTTTCGAGGTGTCCCATAAAAAGAATAATAGAACAACCAACCCTTGGTATGATAAAGAATGTAAAATTGCTAGGAAATCCATTAGGGATGTTTCTAATGAGCCCTTAAAACTTGATAAGATCAATACGTACAAAGCCATAATTAAAAGAAAAAAAATATACTATATCAATAAAAGGCAAGAGCAACTTTCATAACTATACAAGTTGGATCCTAAGAAGTTCTAGAGCCAAATTCTAAAACACAATACTAAAGAAATTAATAGGATTCCCTTAACAGACTAGAATTCCTACCTTAAAAGTATTTATGAGTTCCCTAATGCCATGGAAACCGTTCCTATTGTCCCTCCAAAGGAAGAAGTTTTTTCTTTAGATGACATAGCGTTCGGGGTTAAGCGATTTGCAAATGGGAAAGCTAAGGACATTGAAGGCTACCAAGCTGAAATTTTTAAAATCGGAGGGCCAATCCTTATCCCTCACATACACAAGCTCTTTAATTTAGCAGTCAAGCAGGGCTTCCCTAAACCTTGGATGCAAAGCCTCATTGTTCCTATTTTTAAAAATGGGGATAAAAACATTCCCTCTAACTATAGGACCATTATGATTAGTGTGGTTTTAGCCAAGATTTAAGGAATTATTTTGGAAAAGAAGATTAGTATTTGGCTAGAAATTCACGATAACAGAGCTAAATGCCAGGCCGGGTTTAGGAGATATCATTCAAATGTGTACCATCTTGTTACCTTTAGGATCATTGTAGAGGAGTTCCGCAATACTAAAACCAATCTTTTTTGTTGTTTTGTTGACTTTAGAAAAGATTTTGACATGGTTCCTAGGAAAAACCTTTGGAATAGGTTGGAAGAGATAAAAGTTCCTCTTGGTTTGAGGGATGCTGCAATAAGGATGTATGAGAATGTTATTTCTAATTTTAAAAATACTGAGGGTTGGTCAATAGAGATTAATTGCTATATCGGAGTCAAACAAGGTTGTCCCTTGTCTCCTACCCTTTTTGGCATATACATTGATAAGTTAGAAGAATGCTTGGAAAAAGCAGGTTGTGTCGGCCCTACTCTCACTGGTATAGTCATCAATCTTCTTCTTTATGCCGATGATATCGTTCTTATGGAAATGAGTCCCCATGATCTTGAAAACCAACTAAGAATCCTTAAGGTTTTTTCCTCCAATAGGAGTATGACTGTCATACCCATATTATTAAATCCAATAAGATCCCTTATGATACCTTTGTATATGACAACAACAACTTGGAGGAAGTGACTTCATAAAAATACCTTGGAATTGATATTCACCACAAGCTCAATTGGAATTATGGCATTGAGAAAAGGATTATTGGGGAAAGGAAAGATTATTATGGGCTTGAAAACAATTGTAAATCAGATGATGTTTGGAGTTAGGATAAGAAGAAACTCCAATTTGAGACTCTTGTTACACCTGTTATTCTTTATGGATGTGAAGTCTGGGGTTGTAGTATCTCTCGTGAATCCTGGAGAATGATAGAGAAAATACAAAATAATTTGATAACCTATAATCTAAAAATTAAAGGAAATACGCCCTATCCCATCCTCCTCGTAGAAATAAGCCTCTCCCCCATTGAGAGCATGGATTTGACTAGATACCTAATGTATAAGAACAAGTTAGACAACATGGAAGACAAGAGGCTACCTAAAATTGCTTCAAAATCAAGTCATAACCACCATCGACTCAAGTGAGGATGGCATAAAGACACCCGATCTCAGCTAAACTATTGGGGAATCATGTAAGAAAACATTTTGCAGAATAAAGATACTATTAAAAAAAACGTCAAATCAAAATTTAAGGAAAAAATGTGGTGTGATGAAGAGTTAGAGGAAAAAAGAAAGTTAAGGTATTATAAATATGTAATCAACCCTAATCTACAAGATCAAAATTATTTATCTGTTTTGCCAAGTGTAAAGAAAAAAATAAGCATTGCTAAGATAAGAACAAATTCTCACAAGCTCCACAGTGAAACTGGGTGTTGGTCAATTCCTAAAACGCCATGGGATGAAAGAGTGTGTCACCTTTGTGACACTAAGAAGGTTGAAGATGAAAAGCACTTTCTCTTAGATTTTCCAGCCTATACCCATATTAGATCTCATTTTTGAAATATTGATCACACTACTAACCTTCCTAACCTCTTAACTCAACAAAAGTATGGTGATCTTGGAAGATTCTCTTAATGCTTTTCGAGCACAGAAACAAAATTTTAAAGAATCACAAGTAATCACTTACCCTTTTAAGGTCCTATAGACCAATTAGGTCTTAGTGGATGTTAATCATCATCATAATCATCATTATTACAATATTAATATAAATATCTTAACAATAATCAAAATTGCATTATTATAATAATGATGGTTATCAACTTTTATTAATATCAATATTTATTTATAATAATGTTTTTTAATTTGAAGCGAAATCAATATTGATTTATCACACCTTTTAAAAAAAATTGATCATACCTTTTAAAAAAAAAATTACCCATATGTTTTAAATGATCAAAAAATTTACTCTTTAAGAGTCGGTGGGTGACGATCTTCACGGCATGGTGGAGGAATCAAGACTTAATGGTGAGGTTATAAAATCTTTAAATTCTACTTTTATCGTTTTAATTCCAAAAGATAAATTTCTAGCTAACTTCGGGGATTACCGCCCCATCTCATTGTGTAATTTATGTTATAAAATTATTGCAAAATTATTGGCCAATAGATTGAGGCTGATTCTCTCCAAAGGTTTAGTTGAGGAGAAGTTGGGCTTCCTACATGGAAGAAATATTTTGGACGCGGTGGGCACAACTCAGGAATTCCTCCACAGCATAAAAAAAAAAAACCAAAAGGCTTTAATCCTGAAGCTTGACCTAAGGAAAGCGTATGATTTGATTAGTAGGGTCTTTCTTAATCTGATTCTTTTAAAGGTTGGTTTTGGGAAATCAACTACAAGATGGATTATGAGCTGAATAACTTCTCTTTCCTACGTAGTATTAATAAACGGTGAACCTTTTGCGGTTTTTCAAAGGGGAAAGGGGTGCCCTTTGTCACTACTTCTTTTCATCTTGGTTATGGAAAGCCTGATCATTCTTATAAAAAAGGCGAATGAAGTTGGTACTTTAACTGATATACAGGTCACCTAGTTCACGAAGATCCTACATCTCCTATTTGTGGACGATGTATTGATTCTGACAAAGGCATGTCTTAAGGAATGATGGTGATATATGACCTTTTGAAAAATTTTCAAAACTCTATTGGACTATAGATTAATGAAGGAAAATCGACTTTCTTCTCGGCTAGCATGGAGGAGACAGATTTGATTTTTTTTTCAAAGATCTTTTTCCTTTTTGTTTTGAATCTATTGATTTGGGACTTAAGTATCTTGGATACTTTTTGAAACCGAATTGTTACAATGCAACTGATTGGGGATGGATTTTAAACAAATTTGAAAAAAGACTTGACCATTAGTGTAATCAGTGGCTTACTTTGGGAGGTCGCCTAGTGTTGATCAAAGATGTGCTAATCAGTCAACCAATTTTCTCGATGTCATTAGCTCCCATTCCATCTTCTATTCTCAATAGACTCTGTCAACTAATCTATTATTTTCTTTCGTTAGGGGAAACGTGTTAAAACATTTTCACCTCTATAATTGGGACAACCTAGCAAAACCAAAATCTATTGGAGAATGGGGGATAAAGAAATTGGTTTTATTCAGCAAGACATTGGCGGAAAAAACCCTCTGGCGTGGGATAACCATAGTAGGGATTTGGAAAAACGTAATCAAAGAGAAATACATCCCTTTTGAGTCTATCTCACTTTGGTTCAGAATGGAAACAAATTCAATTGGTGCATCCTCTCCTGTTTGGAGGCATTTACTCAGGTCAAAACATTTACTAGATCACTGGCTCTGCTGGAAGACTAGAAATGGAAGCATGATCCAGGTGGGCAGGGATCAGATCGTGGGCCTTGGCAACCTATCCTTTCTATCGGATCCTTTATTGAATGCATTAAAAAGCAGAGGTCTAACCTTTATTTACCAAGCCAAGAACCAATCCCCTTTGGCGCCCTCGCAGTCTTACTGGAAAGACTCACATCAACTGGGATTAATTGGTGATCAAACACACATTTGGGAAAGTTTTATTCGCTCGCTCGCGGGAGCTGGCATTGTTATTGGGCCCAAGGAGGATGAACCAAGATGGTCTGGGGGAGACGACACTGGCTATCCAATGGTAAAAAACTTGTATAAAGTTGTTTCTAAAGCTATCTGGGGACAACCTGTTGAAGATTGGGTTTTAAAAATATGGAAGTGGCTGATTGAACTAAAAATTAAATGTTTTTTCTGGTTTCTTATGAAGAAGAAAATTCTTACTTGGGACGCCTTGGTGGAACGGGGTTGGGAAGGACTGAGTTTCTGTGTTTTGTGTCGATGCAATCAAGAGACTGCCCACCATCGTTTTGTCACATGTCCATTCACACAGCAGGTGTGGACTCTTATAGAAGACACTTTAGAAATCTCTCTGAATTGGAAGGGCAACTCAGTTGGGGATTGTCTTACAGAACTGAACAAGCAGCATCACTCCCATATTACTCTTCCAGCAGTTGTTTGTTGGGTTATATAGATTGAGTATAATACTCTCATTTTTAATGGTGGCTCCACTCTTCCGATGGTGGTGGAAAATAAGTATTTTTCTAGATACAAAGCATGTAAGGCCCTACAGGGGACAAAAAAAACTACAAAGCCCAGAGTTAGTCCATTGCTACAAAGGACGGTCAACTGGTTCTATGGGGCAGCCTCAGACAATATACAGAGTAGCGGTGTGGGCGGGGTCATTCAATATGATCAAAATATTATTATCAAGTGGAATTTTAATTTGGGTGCAGGATCAAAAAATAGAGAGGAGTTGATTGGAGTATGGACGACGCTCCTACTAGCAAATCTCCTCAATATCCACTCGATCCAGATCATTGGGGACTCAAAATTGGTGATCGATTGGTGCAATGGTAGAGGAAATCTAAACAACATCATGTTGGATGGTTGGAAGGATCACATTACTCGGTTGCGCAACCACTTTAATGACCTCACCTTCACTCACTCCTACAGGGTTTTTAATAAAACGACAGATGATCTGTCGAAAAGAGCCCTCCTGGACAGTGAGCACTTAGGTCAGATAGTTTATTCAATGTGGACTGATAACACATTGGGCATCAAATTTCTCTACATTAATGTTTTTGGATATCACTGCATAAACTTGGAAGGTTCTTATCACGAAGTGGAGGCTTTGTCACTATAATTTATGGAGTTCTTTTTTTACTGTTAAAGGATCCTGGTATCTTAGGGATGTCATTATATGGGTGGTGGTTTCTGATTAACATCGGCTATCATTTTTTGTTCTGTTTTTGGAAAAAAGTTTGGACACGATCTGCCAATAGAGCCCTTTCAGCCTCATAAGTTACTGATCAAAGATGTGCAATGTAACCTGTTTATATTTGTTATAAATATAAGAGTAATTTTCATTTCTGGAAAAAATATATGAAAGTACGAGAATTTCCTCATTGTGCATGTTAGAAATTAAGTCTGATCTCTTATTTGAACCCTCTATTGAAGGATCACTTTGCAGGATTTTGACATCATTGAGGGCGATTTTGTTTCGTGGCATTATCTCTTAGTAGATAGATGCATTTTATATCTGGTTTGTATTAGGTGCTTGAGACTTTAGTTTCTTTGGAAGTCTTATCAATTTCTTTGGTATATTACTATTAATATTTTCCTAAAATTCTAGAGGAGCTAAGTACATCTATAACTTAACATAAATAAGATATAGTCACTTATTTAAAAATTGTTATATAAAATAATAAAAAGAAAAATGTCACATTTACATTAAAAGTTTATATAGAAATATGATTACAATCTTAATATAAATATCTTAACAATAATCAAAATTGCATTATTGATAATGATGATGGTTATTAATTTATATTAATATTAATATTGATTTATAATAATGTTTATTAATTTTAAGTGAAATAGATATTGATTTATCACACCTTTAAAAAAAAAAATAGACATGCATTTTAAATGATAAAAAAATTTACTCTTTAAGAGCCTATATATGAAAGTATGGGCAATTCCTCCTTGTGCATGCTCGAAGTTAAGTTGTTCACTTATTTGAACCCTCTATTGAAGGATCTCTTTGCAATTGTGGGATTTTGACATCATTGGGAGCGATTGTTTTTTGTGACATTATCTCTTGGTGGATAGACACACTTTATGTGTGGTTTGTATTAGGTGCTTCGTTTTCTTTGCTCTGGTTTTCCTTTGAGACTTTTGTTTCTTTGGAAGTCTTATCAATTTTTTTGGTATTCTTATGTGTCAAGGGATTCCTCTTGTGGGTGAAATTTCTATGGTCTACTATGAGCCTTGGTCTTTTAATTATCTTTCTTCTTGGTATAGGAACGTTTTTGTTTCAACTATTTTCACTACTATTGATGGAATAGGGGGTCACCTTTTGAAAAAAGGGACTCCTTGATGATATTTTCCCTATGCATTGGGTTAAACCATGGGAATCATCACTCAAGTCTACGTATTTTATTTAGTTTGTTGTCAACATGGATTAGAAGGAAGCATAGGAATTCATAAGGATTATGAGAAACCATGAGTAGTCAATAAAATGTAACAAAATATCTATATTCTATGTGACCTCCAAGGTACACAAGAATGAACATCAATGCACTTCCCAAACTAAAACATTTATGAACACCCTTGTCTGGCAGAAGTGGAACACTGATGAATTGGAGGTTGAATGAAACATGCTAAGGTATATGGTTATCAACTTGAGAAATGATTCACAATCAATAACCTTTAATAATAGAATCTCTACAAATTCAGTCTAGGAAGAGTTAAAGGAAGATAAAACAATTCATCAGATGTTAAGATATGGATCTTGAGAATACGAATTCTCTTCCTTCCAAGCATGGGAAGGAAGAAGCAACCAACTTTCATGTTTTCAAATAATTTCAATGTTTTCTAAATCAATTAGAATATTAATAGTTTTCTTTAATTTATATATACCTTCAACTTATAACAAGAATCATTGGGATGCAATATTTGTAAAAATTGTAAAGCTATTGATCATGCCCGAAAAATCATAACGGTTTTTTTTTGTAATTTACTACTTAACCATGAGATACAACTTTTATAACATAATTTTCCTAATTTCTCTTAAAAAATTACTAACAACGACAATTACTCCAAATTTTTATAGATTAGATTGAAACTTATATTTATGAATTTTAATTGTGCAATATTTAATGTTTATTGAATATTTTTTTTATTTTTACATGTTTTGAAGTTCAAGTGAAGATCTAAGCATAACCCTCTCGAAGGAGTTCATGGAGCTTAGTTGAAGGAAAAGGTGAATTTCACTTAAAAGGGGAAAAAATATTTTAACACATTTATTTTTTAATATAAATTACCAATACCAAAGAATTCCACAAGTAAAATTGAAAGTTAAATAATATAAATTACTAATAAGTTATGGTAAATAATCTCTCTCTCTCTCTCTCTCTCTCTCTCTCTCTCTCTCTCTCTCTCTCTCTCTAATAAAGGTATAAATAGATTTTCAATGTTCAATTACAAAGTATTTTCTACATGCCACTTGATAATGGTTACTCGAAATGTGGAGCATCTAAAGTGGAACAAGTTTCTCTTTAAAATTAATATGCCAATGTTTTTTTAAAATGGATCTACCACAATTTTAATTCAAAAGTTGAAGGAATTTTAAGAAAAAAAACCCTTAAATCACAATTTACCATCGTTGAAGTTACTGTCACGACCCCATGGGATGTTTGTTCAGATATTTTGATCATTCACCTCCTAAAGGCATGCAACATTGGACATTTCTTACTTGGATTCTTAGCAACACCAAGAATATTTCATCTAGACTATGCCTCTTTACCTAGACCATACCCATAGTTTGTTCTAGGATATGGGGGAGTCACACTCCAACTTTGTGCAACTCATTTGTATACTTAGACAATATTGTTAACAACTTAACAATACTTAGTCATTTAATTATGCATCCAAGAATATGAGAAACCAAGAGAAACATTGCAAAAAAAACAAGAGACATACATAGAAATAGGGTGGGCAGAACAAACCATGCCCAACACTCAGCTAAGTCTTGTTATTGTGAAACAGTTACAATATGAGCACAATCGATTTGGTTTACAAATTAGATCAAGTAATATGAATCAACTTACCTGACCAAGAAACTAATACACATATTTGTCACACCAACAATCTCTATCGTAACCACTATCACAACCTCCTATGATGCACACTATTTATGCACCATACCACATAATCGTTGTCCCTTCTCTGTCACACACTTCACAATGTTAACACAGGCTTTGATTTTACCTAACACATGCCTCACACATACCTACATTTTAGACTTCCCCCAAAATATCCTATTGTGTTCCACCCTTAACTACTTCTCTTCCATCTTCATAACTCTACCTCGGTTATGCCTTTCATTATAACTTTGCCTCAAACTTTCTCTCTGTGCATTCTTTCCCAATTCTCTTATACCCTCCTTGGTTGTGGGCCCTTTTTCTCTTATAGGGACTCCAAAGGTCACCATCATGAACCGTAATGTCCTTTAGGTGTGTTTCACCCCTTCAGAAACCATCACACCCAAACGAATCGTCATGCGCCTTCACATACCTGGTGCACCAAAACAAACTTGTGCTCCCATCAACCATCCTTTCTATTGTGCCCCTTGCCTTATGTGTTTCATTGTTCCAATCAATGAGACTCTCCATGGTTGTGTCGATGGGGTCATTCAACCTCTATGACATGCACATGATGCCAAGGATAGGTAGGTCCAATCATTGGGCACATGCCCAAGCTACCCATTCCTTTCCCAAACACAACCCAAGTCTCCATCAACCTTCCTAAGTAAATTAAGTTATGTTCCCCCTTGGTGCCATACGTTACCATCATGTGCCCAAGGTTCTCCTACTCACACCCACATATCTTTGTTAACCCAACCAATTGCATGCCCCTTGTGTTCTCTTTCCCGACTCATCCCCAAATTTTTCCAAAGAGTACATGATCTTGGTGGATTTCACAAGAGACCTTAAATTATCCCCCACTCCAACTTTTTTCCATCAATGGAAACATCCATCGATCTCCATGGTTCCTTCGATCCATCGATGTCGTCACCACTGAACGAATATTGTCTCCACATTTTTTTTTTTCAAGGAAAACTCCCATTAGGACGTTGCATGTGTATGAAGTGGTGCACCTCATTGACTTACTATTGCTTTCATAATTCAGTTTGTCTTCTCATGCTTATGTGTGTTGGAACCCTTTGTCTCTCTGGTTGGTTAGGTATCTATTATAATCATTTTTCCTTTGTATCAAGAACTCACATCTTCATGTTCAAAAACCCTTTTCTACTTGTAACTTGTCACATCCCTAACTCATCATTTCCTCCAATCTATCAAGTCACCCAACTGTGTTCCCAACAGACTTCACCAAGGTGCCCCATAGGCATTTTGTTTGAAGGTGAAGGGGATGGCTTGTTACTCCATCTTCATCATCTCCAATATGTCTGAATGCGATCAATGGAGATTCATCATACTCCTACATCCTATACATAAGAAATGCTAGACCTGAATTAATTCTTCCTTCGCAGTCCTCAATGATTTGTTCTAAATTAGGGTCATACGACCATTCACCATGTCCAGGTTCACTAGAGGAGGAATAAACCACTTCCTTGGTTCCCTTCCACCAAGGTTGTTGTGTCTCCCTCACGTCCTATTGGTCCATCGATGGTCTCTACTCATGTTCTATGAACTGATCTAGCTTCTGTGAATTTATCTAATTTGCTACAATTCATCAACCTTGAAATAGAAATCATCCAAGACATCCATTTTTTTAGCCACATATCCAACTATGTCTTCAACATCAATAGTCCCCCCTTCCATAAACACCATTTTTCTTTCATTCTCTATGTCAAGTTGTCTAATAATCACCCCAAATTGTCCAAGTTCTCCCCCACAAGGTTGTTTATTATGGCTATTTGCAGCAACCATCCGCAAGGAGGAAATATACGTACCCCCTTCCTTCCTCCTTATGATAGGAATCAAACATAGATTCTTCCCTAAGAAAATGGCCAAATTTTTCATGTGAGTAATAACTACTTCCTTTTCCATTCTCATAAACTCTTCTCCCAACACAACATTGAAATCATCCATAGGAATAATGGTGAAACTTTTCTTGTTGCACTAGCCACCGAGATTCAATGAGATATCCTTGGCTACACCAACAACCCTCTCTACACCTGTGTTTACTATCTTGAAGGTATTTTTCATTGGTTCAAGATGCAACCAAAGCCTCTGCACCATGTCCGTCCTCAAGAATATGAGTCGCCCCATTTTGCACCATGGTTGTTATTAACTTCCCATTGAGTTCGGCCCACACATAGCAATGTTTTTTCTTGTCTTTCTCTTTTCTCTCTGTGGATTCACCCTCCATGACCAAGTTTAAGACCTACAATACCCCAATAGATGGGTTTTTTTCCTTCTCCAAAGAATTCAACTTTTGTTTCATGGGAAAATTATTCACACAGTGTTTCTTGGCTCAAATCCAACATGAAATTGACTTCTTGACTTTCATTACATCAATTTTCTTGGAATTAACCTCACTTCCATTGGACATATTCATCTTTCCTTTTTCCGTATTCTTCCCCTTCCCTTATTGTTTCTTCTCACCTTATACATCCTCATTGTTCCTAGTACCTATCTCGGGTTCACCCCTAAAGTCGAACAATTTGTTTCTTATGGTGATCATTGTCGCAAGCATATAAACATTCTAGTGTCACAACTCACTTTGTACCCATGGATGTAGACCATTCATGAAGTGGAATTTTTTTTCTTCTTCCAACATGTCTTTGATCTCCAACATGAGCCATGTGAAATCCTTGATGTAGGATTGGATCTTAGTATCATGCTTGAAAACCAACAATTGATTTCTTGTGATCCATGCTTGGTTTCTTGGAAAAAATTGTGCCTTTAGGGATAAGTTCATCTCTACCCAGTTTTCAGTCTTCTCAATGGTTCTCTCGGTGTCCAAGTACTCCACCAAATTTTTTCAGTCCCTGTCAAGAACATCATTGTAATGATCACCTTGGCTTCATCCAAACTTCCTTTAAACTACTCCAAGTACTGCCAAATGTACCAAAATAATTTATCAAGCAACTTAGCATTGTGAGTACCTTCATATAGATTAAGTTCCTTTATATTGATCCTCATCTTGGTCATGGTGTAATATTGGTCCTCCAACTTATGTGTGACTAAGGAAAGTGCGTCCTCCGCTAACTTGAGTCTATCATGAACGTTGTTGTTCAAGGTTTCAGCAATCAAGTTCATGGTTTTCTGGAACTCTTAGATGGCTTCATTAAACCCATGCTTCATATTTCATATATAAGTCTCCATATGTTCAACATTCTCACCATGATGACACATTGCATTTATCATCTGGTCAACAATCTTCTCCAATATAAGGAGTTGATCCTTCATTATGTCTATCTTGGGCTCCCTCTCTGATCCATAGGATCTTTTAATGACTTATGGTTGAGTTTTAATTTTGCATGCATTAATTAACCATTCGAGAAAACTTAGTGAAAGAATGAGGAAAGAAAAGGAATTATGACATCCATATACACATATACATATCTGAAATGAATAATAGACAGCAAACCATAACACGCAGATTGATAACAGAGTTCGGCACAACATTGCCTATGTCTCCGGGCCTTTTTCTCTGTGGGGGAGGCTTCTTTATTTCTGTTCAAATCCTTAAAAGTACATCGCTGCAATTCCAAATGGCTACAAGACTGATCTGGTCATGTTCTTCCATATCTCTAGAACCATGCAAAGAAAACGACACGTGAAACGAATGTCCAGAGCTCCCAGAAATGATCCGACAGCATCTCCTCCTCAAAAGCTTCTCTGCCTCAAAATGGCTTTGGCTTAGCTTCTCCTCAACATAACTCTACTCTGAATCCCCCTATGGCCTCAAACAGGCCAGGGTTATATAGCTAGGGAAGCTGGTTTCTCATCTCCAACTTCCTCGTAAAATTTAGGCTCCATAAATGCCCACTAACTCCCCAAAATGGAGAAAATACATTAAAAATGGGCTTAATTACAATTAAAACCCAAAAAATTGGTTAGAAAACCCACTTTATAGTTATAATAGGAAATTAGGCCCCTTTCGCCCAGAGCACATGCTCCCTTTGGCGTGGTCGTATGTACCATGTGGTCGAGCGCCAGCCCAAAGGGTTGTACGTTGCCCCCCCCTTTTCGGCGCTAACTCCCGGTTTTCTTGGCATCATATGCCCCGTGGCTCAACAGACTTAACTGCGCTCCATTGTAGGGATAGGGTCCGGGTCGTATGGTGAACCGACCATGGACTAAGGGCTAAGCTATAACCATAAACACCCGCATGCGATGCCGCACCCTCAGGTATATGCCGTGGTCATATGTATTGGTTGTTGGACCGAGGGCTAGGGCTAAGCCCCGGCCCTTTTTACTGCCAGCTCAAACCTTGTTTCAACATAAATGTAAATCGCACTATATGTATAACAAGTACTACCGGGCACCCGGGGGGTTACTCCAATCCCGCCAGTCCATAGCCCACTGGGGAGGTTGCGGGTTCGACCCCCGTTAGCCCATAAACCATTTTACATACAAACCAATGAACCAATCACCGGGTGCCACATGGTAGCCCTTGACTGGGTCACGTGGCACCTTAACCACCAACCACAAACTGACATGCGTCAACTGTCGATTGGCACATGTGCCAAAGCCGTATTGCCACGTCAACTTTCCACATCAATCGTCGTACTGCCCAGTCACCCTGCCACATCACTTGCTGACGTCACCTGTGCCACGTGTCACCCTTATAGTGGTGACACGTGTCACCTCGGGATAGGTCCAACTATAAGCCCATACGCCCAAATCTGCCTGACACGTGTCACCTCCTGGAGCTGCCACATGTCACCTTCTGGGATTTCCACATCATCTGTATGGACCTACCACATCAGTGTATGGACCTGCCACGTCAGCGTCCGTATGGACTGTACGGACTGCACAGTTAGCACTTTTTTTTTTTTTTGCCTATTTGCCTTATCAGACATAATGTGATATCTTCTCCATACAGAGCCCGTTTGACAAAGTAAATATATCACCGGAATTAGGAAGACGAGACAGACACAATGGCACAGGTTTCGTCGCATTCCGAGCACTTTCATTTTTGAGCATTTTTCAAGCCCCATTGGGCTTCTAGATCCGTTTTCAGATCACACCTCCCCACAATAAGACATTTTGGTCCCCAAAAGGTTACCGACCAGTCAACAAGCTCAGGATAGGCCACCCGACTTGCTCTCTGTCTCTGAACTCTGTCCTATGCACCTGTCTCATCAAGATCAATTGTAACACAATCATGACAACTGACAATATATTGTTAGCCATTTGAACCCTGTTACATCTTACTGAAGCTACTCTCATCCATGTAGAAAACATTGCTAATGACAACATCAAAAAGACGACTACAAATGAACTGATATATTTTAGATATCTGCACGACATGAGCTTATCTTGAAGCAACTTATGATTTATTTTCCATTCAACAACCATATCTTGTTCTTTCTTAAGATCAATTACTTCATTTGAAACAATTATTGGTTTATTGCTAGCTTGCACTACCTTTGTTAATCGTTCCCTTGTTTGAAGTGTTTTATTTTCTTTAACACGATGAGCATGAACCACATAATCATGACCTGCTTTAGTGAATTGATATTGATTCTTTGTCCTGTAGAAGATTGCCTTACGATCAAATAAGTATGGACTACCTAAGATCATTCCACATTCTCTTAATGACACAACGTCACAAGCTACTTCATCCACATACTTAGATGAAATTGCAAATTTGATTGTGCACTGTTTTGTTATGTGCATCTGATGATGATTGCTTTCCATTTAAGTGTGTAATTCTTATGGTGAGTTTTTGTTTTTAACCCCAATTGCTTAACCAATTCTTCTAAGATTAGATTAGATTGAGATCCACTGTCGATTAATGTGTCTATCTTAGTGTGTCGCATGATTACCCTTATATGAAACAAGTTGCTTCTACAATCAATTTTTTCATCATTTTTACCTGTCATACCAACCAATGAAATCTTTGACTCATCACCTGAATCTGATCCCAAGTCTGTGGGTTTTGATGTCGTTGCCACTGTTTGCGTTCCCTTATTTTCTTTGAACCACTTTGGCCTCTTCTCAGGATGCAACTGCCAACATCTGTCCTCATCATGTCCCTCTTTCTTGCAATGCTTGCAAGAGGGCTTTCCTTCCTTCTTTGTTACTGCATTTGCATTCTTGCCATTGCCATGTCTTTTCCTCTTGTCCTCTTTCCTCGAAGACAACGATTCCCCTGACACACCTGCTTTCCCTGCTTCAATATACATAGCTTGAACAGAAACCTCATCAAGGTTATTGGGCCCAAACATGAAAACAATGGTTCTAATATGCGCAGGCAAACCTCCTATATACGTCATAAGGGTTTCTTCTGTTTACAAAGGAATGTCTAACATTAATGCCATTTTTCTAAATCCATCGGTATATTCTTGCACTGTTTGTCCCTTTCTTAGTTTTAAAGATTTCCATTCAATTATTGCTTTTTCTTTATAACCCAAAGGATAACATTGTTTCCTAAGTGTAGAAATGAAATTCTTCCATGATGGAAATACATTACCCACATCTTGTGTTCCTTTTTGTAGCTTGCTTTTCCACCAGATAAGAGTTGTACCTGCAAGTCTCAAAGATGTCAACTTAATTTGTGTGGCCTCATCCTTGATCTGCTGCACACTACAGTATACCTCCATCTGCTTGATCCAGTTATCAATTTTTTCTGCATTTACTTCACCATCATATATGGGCAACTCAAATTTCACATCAAGTTTCAACAATGGCATTTCATGTTTATTCTTATGAACATTTTTCTTTCCACTAGATTTAGAAATTGAACTTGAAGAAGAAGGAGAAGAAGGAGGTGTTGATGGAGGTGAAGGAGGAATCTGATGATGGTCCTCTTCCTCTTCACCTTTTCCCTTTGAATAATCACCCAAAACTGGTTGCTTTCGTTCCAAGTAATCTTCATACAAGACTTTCACCATCTCCGACATAGCAAGGAATGTTTTCCAGAACTCTTTCTCATCTTGAGAAATCCCTTCTTCCGATGCCATATTCTCGCTGTGAGAAGCTCTTTTTCTCAATCCAATTAATGGATTCTTTGCAACAAGCTCACCTTCACCACGCTGTAGCTTTTCCCTGGTTAACATGAAACTGAAATCCAAACATCAACTAGCTCTGATACCACTTGATCCGTAGGATCTTTTAATGACTTATGGTTGAGTTTTAATTTTGCATGCATTAATTAACCATTCGAGAAAACTTAGTGAAAGAATGAGGAAAGAAAAGGAATTATGACAGCCATATACACATATGCAGATCTGAAATGAATAATAGACAACAAACCATAACACGTATATTGATAACGAAGTTTGGCACAACGTTGCCTACATCTCTCGGCCTTTTTCTCTGTGGGGGAGGCTTCTTTATTTCTATTCAAATGCTCAAAAGTACATCACTACAATGCCAAATGGCTTCAAGACTGATTTGGTCATGTTCTTCCAGATATCTAGAACCATGCAAAGAAAACGGCACGCGAAACGGACGTCTGGAGCTCCCAGAAATGATCTGACAGCGTCTCCTCCTCAAAAGCTTCTATGCCTCAAAATGGCTTTGGCTTGGCTTCTCCTCAGCATAACAATGCTCTGAAGCCCCCTATGGCCTCAAACAGGCCTGGTTTATATAGCTGCGGAAGTTGGTTGCTCATCTCCAACTTCCTCCTAAAATTTAGGCTCCATAAATGCCCAATAACTCCCAAAAATGGACAAAATACATTAAAAATGGGCTTAATTACAATTAAAACCCAAAAAATTGGTTAGAAAATCCACATTATAGTTATAATAGGGCATTAGTCCCCTTTCTCCTAGCGCGCACTGCCTTTCACGTGGTCGTATGTACCATGTGGCCGAGCACCATCCCAAAGGGCTGTGCACTGGCCCCCCCTTTTCGGCACTAACTCCCAATTTTCTTGGCATCATATGCTCGGTGGCTCAACAGACTTAACCGCACTTCGTTGTAGGGATAGGGTCTGGGTCATATGGTGAACCAACCATGGACCAAGGGCTAAGCTATAACCATAAACACCCACATGCGATGCCACGCCCTCGAGTATATGTCATGGTCATATGTATTGGTTGTTGGATCGAGGGCTGGGGCTAAGCCCCGGCCCTTTTTACTGCCGGCTCAAACCTTGTTTCAACATAAATGTAAATCGCACCGTATGTATAACAAGTACTACCGGGCACCCGGATGGTTAGCCCGGTCCCGGTCCCGCCAGTCCATAGCCCACCGGGGAGGTCGTGGGTTCGACCCCCGTTAGCCCATAAACCATTTTACATACAAACTGACGAACCAATCACCAGGTGCCATGTGGCATCCCTTGACTGGGCCACGTGGCACCTTAACCACCAACCACAAACTAACATGCGTCAACTGCCGATTGACCCACGTGCCAGAGCCGTACTGCCATGTCAACTTGCCATGTCAATCGTCGTACTGCCCAGTCACCCTGCCACATCACCTACTGACGTCACCCATTCCACGTGTCACCCTTACAGTGGTGACATGTGTCACCTCAGGATAGGTCCAACTGTACGCCCATACGCCCAAATCTACCTGACACGTTGTTGAGTGAAAAATATGTCGCATAAATTCTCAATGATTTAATGTCAACCAGGAGCTCGTAAGCTTAGAGGCACAACACAATATGTGCGAGGAATGAAGTTGTCTATTCTAAACTACTAAAGCAAAGAACATAAAAATAACATGAATATACAAATGACAAATTTTACCTACTATATTCAACACACAGGTGTACTGGCATCAGTGCATGGGGGCCCTTCCATCCTTCAGCAAGTACACCATAATCTTAACACGAAATAGAGATCAAAATGGAAGCATGTCTTGTATTCAAAAGAATATGATTACATCTTCATTCCAACATAAAATATCCTCTCGACTAACCTCAAGAATCAACCTATCAATTCAAAACATGAGCATTTCCTGAACTTCACACCTATATCTCCATCTATCTCTATCTTCCATCTCCATATATCCTTCTATCTCTATATGTCTTTGAAAGGAGAAGGCTCTCTTATTTATACAAGAATATAAGAAGCTACCCCATTAATGGAGATCCACTATTTTCTCCCTAGATCCATAAAAATCTCATATAGTTACAACCAAATGGCAAATGATGAGACACATATCCTCTTTGACCTTTATCCAAATCTCCTTCCATATCTTGAAGGGAATTCGAATTTGAGTATTGGAAGCCACATAAGAGTGTCTTGGAAGCTTCCAAATTACCTACACATGTCACCAAACTCATTCTAATTGTTAGGTATAAGTATAAGTATATTATTTTCTAAAGTTTAACCACAAATTCACTTAAAAATGTTAAGAATTGATAAACTTTGGAAAAACATAGTTATAACCCAATGATGAGGTAAATGTAATGATGTGGGGGTGATATGAAGGTGAAATGGAAGTAATTGTGAAGGTTTTGGTAAATAATGGAGTGAAAATAAGGACTATTTTGAGACTCAACATACCCCCAAACTGAAGATATTGCATGTCCTCATGCAATCAATTACTTTTTGATACTTGAGCTTTGGCTTAAACTCTGTATGATATCATTTACTTAATTTTTGATGAACTGCAACTTGGTTGGTTCTTTTGTTTCAACCATATTTTGTTTGTTGCATTCAATATTAATGTATGATCTTTGCATAATGTGATTTTTATTGCAGAGTATTTTTGTTGGAATGCATCATGGTTGGTTCTTGTGTAACAACCATGATTGTGTTGGCATCCAATAAAATTTTAAATACTTTTGACAAATCCATTTATATGCTCATGTAATAGTGAATATATTTTGAAGGTATGTCAGTTTTTAGAATGTGATATATGAATATGGAAAAATATGAAAGTGACAAAGTATGTATGTAAATGTATCCCTCCCCCCAAACTGATGGTTTTGGCAGTTGTGTGAGATGAGGAAAGGAAGTGAGGCTTTTCCAAAAATTATCATTCTCACTTTTCAAGGAATTAAATGGTTAAAAGTTAGAAAATATCATACCTTAACTTCCCCTTTCAAAAATGGATGAGAGTTGTGTGGCTACAAAATTCTGTTGATAATCTTCTTTACTTGGTTGTGAAAATGGTGGATGAGGTTGAAAAAGTGAATCGTTATTGTTGCTGCATCTGCTGCTAAATCTGTTGCTAGATCTTCTACTGAATGTTTGGAATCTGCTGCTGGATCTTCTGCTGAATGTTCGGAATCTGCTGCTGCTACTAAATCTGTTGCTGGATCTTCTCTGCTAAATGTTAAGAATCTGCTGCTGAATGCGACTGAAAATGTATAAGGCTTGGAAGGTATACAAAATATAAAAGTTACATTCCTCCCCCAGCCTTATTTATTGACTTGTCCTCAAGTCATGACAAAATGAGAAAATGATGAAAGGAAAGCTGCTTCATCTGCTACGAAATATGTGTCTTCAAGTCTTCAACGGTCGATGGCACAAATCTTACTATGTGATTAAATGTCCTGGTGTCGAACATAGCAAGAAGTTGTTGACTTAGTGGCCATTAATGAATGCCACTAGTCAACACGAGAGCTCCCACCATTGATTCCAATGTGAGTCAAGATGCCTAACACATCTTTGTAGGTATGAATAAGTTTGTTGTGGTTGAGTCACCTAAAAGATCCAACGAACAATGGATATTAATGTACTCCCATTGTTCATTGGCAAGAGTACTTGCCATTAAGGCATGCAAGCCTCTAGGTGTTTTTACAAAGATAATTAGACTTGAGGACTTTGACTCAATGGTTTATGGAGTTAGGGTTTATTGGCAAGTGTAGGAAAAGGAAACTGAAAATGAATATGTAAGGAGGGCCAAAAAGCTTGTAGATGAGCTTGGTTGGTTTTATTTATGGGTTAAGGTTGATGAAAATGTAATGAAATGTATGAAGTGAAGTGTAATGGGAAACGGATAATGACTCTTGCTGGAATTATGGCATGCAATCTTTCAAATATAGTAATGGAATGGAAACTCTCAATGGAATGCAAACTTTCAAACATAGCAAATCTGCTTGTGAATTCTGTGAATTCTGAGTTTGACTAGTCATTTGACCAACCACTTGGAGATGTCGAATTTAAGTGTGGATAGGTTTTTCACCATGCTTGTACATTTAAGAACAAACTCAGCTCTTCCAATTTTGCTAATCTGTCATGCAACATGTCAAACGATTAAACTATTACAGGAAGTTGCAAGAATTCATAATTTTCTGGAAATTTCATTTATAATCATGGATTGGTTCTTTAAAATTTCTCATGAAAT